>MDYQ01000161.1:0-65861 GCA_003024175.1 Planoprotostelium fungivorum | reverse complement strand
GTGGCGTCGAACGGAAACGGACTGACCTGGCACAACGACACGGCCTCGTGGGTCTACACACCACCGACGCCCTCCACACAGCAGCAGGTTCTGAACGGAAACTCAGCCAAGTCTGCTGCAGCGATCACTGCTGTCAGCGTCATGGTGCTCATCGCCGCCGCCATGCTGTAAGATGTTATAACAGTAAACGTGAACAAGGTTAAGAAAGATTTCTTCTTCTGTTGGTGTGTGTGTGTGGCTGAGCGGGTTGATTTTCGCTTTTATTTCATTTATTTCGGATTTATTGCGTTGTAATGGGTCAGAGGATTTTGAGAAAGATCAGAGGTCGGCTGCATCATACAGAACATGCCAGAGACGGATAACATAAAGAAGACCCGTTTGGACGATGGGTCTCACAACAAGACACCTGACAGTATTCCACAGAAATGGATCGATTCTGTCGCCCCACACGTCGATTCCTTCAACTGGTTTCTGGCCAACAGCGTTCGATTATATCTCAACAACTCTGCACCCACAAAAGTTTTGGATTCCAACATAGAGCTATTTGTCGAATCGATGACCATTGGTAAACCCGTTTTGGACGGTAAACCGATGTACCCTCACATTGTGAGTATCTTGATCTCATTTGCATCGATTCGAATCATCCATCATCACTTGTGATAAAGTCTAACATGTCTTCCAGTGCAGACAGATGGGTATCACCTACGAAGCACCCCTCCTCGCCAAGTTGGTATTTCGACAAGATGCAAACCAATTCACAGTCGAGAGAATCATTGGAAAGATGCCCATCATGGTGAAGGTGAGGCTCGGGCTCCCACTTTGATCGATTGACCACGTCCAGTCCACTCACTGTCACCTCCATGGGATGTCACCTAAAGAGCTCGTGGCTCATTACGAAGAGGACACCGAGGTGACAATAACTTCGTTCTCTCCCTCCTCTAAAACACTTGTAGGTCGGTGGTTACTTCATCATCAACGGTAACGAGAAGATCATCCGTCTCCTCAACACCTCCCGTAGACACGACATCGTCTCATACATCCGTCCATCACTCAGCCGCATGGGAGCCCAATACACTCCCTACGCCGTCTCCATGAAGTGAGATCTCTTCCCATCCGATCACATTCCCATCTGCATCTGATTCCCACCATCTCATCTTCTAAAGGTGCGTCCGTCCGGACCAAACCACTCAGACCCTCCACCTCCACTACTGCAGAGATGGATCCGTCTCCGCCAGAATCATCATCAAGCGTAAAGAATATCTCATCCCGGTCGCCCTCCTCTTGAAAGCCCTCGTGGACACTTCTGATCGAGAGATTTACGGCAGAATCGTCCAGGGAGACACCGAACATAGCATGCTCTTGGATGCGGTGGAGATCATGTTGAGAGAATTCAAGAAGAAGGCTCTGTACAGCAGAGAGCAGTGTCTCAGTCACTTGGGTGAGTCTTTCGAGGTGATGGAGATGTGATGGTGATGGTGATGAAGGTTCTGGATTCCGTCTCATCATGAGAGAATTTGTCGATGCCGAGATGGACGACATCGAGGCCGGACAGGTCGGAGAACTCGTAGAAATTTCAATTGAATTTCGTTCAGGCCCTCTTGGATAACTTTGTCTTGGTACACCTCAGCACACACAGGGACAAGTTCAACACTCTCATGTGAGTATCCCACACGATCGTGGGTGGTCACGTGATCACCATCTCCACGGTAATGTGTCGTAACCCCCTCCAGCCTCATGGTACGTAAATTGTACGCTCTCGTGCAGGGCCGCTGCTCCGTAGACAATCTCGACTCCGTCATGAACCACGAGGTGAAATCTCCACGAGATTTCGCCCGAATGTCATTCTTACCCCCGTCAGGTTCTCTTACCGGGTCACCTGTGGAACTCGATGTTTCAAGAGAGAGTGAGGATGTACTGCTACGGCCTCAGCTCTCTCATCCGAAAGTTCAACGCGAAGAACACGAAATCATGGGAGACACCCATCAAGAAGGCCTGCGAGTCTGTACCCGATGTGAGTCGTCGACGAAAGAATGTCGACAGGAATTGACCTTGTCGGCAGTTGTGCCAGAAGATGAAGACTTTCTTGAGTACTGGAAATCTGACCTCCGAGTCTGGTCTCGATCTCATGCAGGCCTCCGGCTTCACCGTCATCGCCGATAAGTTGAACTACCTCAGGTGCGTACGGTACTTACGTATCCACCGTGACACGGTGACAGGTACATGTCCCACTTTCAGTGCATCCACAGAGGTGCTTTCTTCGCAGAGATGAAGACCACTCTTCCGAGAAAATTATTACCCGAAGCTTGGGGCTTCGTCTGCCCGGTACACACGCCAGATGGAGGCCCCTGCGGTCTCCTCAACCATCTCGCCGTAACGTGCAAGGTATTTGAAATTCGAATCTCCCGCCACTCACCCCCCAGGTTCCCATCGACGTGAAAGGTCGTGTCGACATCGAGGACCTCCTGTCGACTCTAGGTCTGACCAATACGGTACCCTCCATCCACGCATCCATACGTCATTTGGACGTCATGCTGGACGGTCGGTACGTTGGAAAAGTCGCGGAGAATATCGCAGAAGATCTCGTGTCCAAATTGAGATTCTACAAAGTCAAGGGACTGCAGGGCGTACCCAGAGATTTGGAGATCGCACACGTACCGTACAATTCGACCGGTGGTGGTAGATTTCCCGGAATTTTCATGTTCTCCGGACCCGCTCGATTCACTCGCCCCGTGAGAAATCTGTTGGTGGGAGAAGAAGAGATGATCGGCTCGTTCGAGCAGGTGAAGTCCACACATCAATCCCCGCTCCCTCCCTTTTTTTTCTCACTCTTCGTCAGGTATATATGAACATCGCTTGTATGGAGGGAGACAGGAGGGCAAACAGCACTCATCAGGAGATCTTACCTACGAACATCCTCAGTGCGGTGGCAACTATGACCCCCTTCTCTGATTTCAATCAGTCACCCAGAAACATGTACCAGTGTCAGGTGTGAAATCTCCACGAGAAATTTCGACGAAAATTCCCCGTTGTAGATGAAACGTCTCACGTGACGTGACAGATGGGCAAGCAGACCATGGGAACACCTCTCAGCGCTTATCCTTATCGCTGTGATAACAAATTGTACCGCATCCAGAACCCACAGATGCCGCTCGTCAGAACTTTCGGTCAACACGACTATGCCGTGAACAACTACCCGACAGGTATCGATCCCCACTCCCGTCATCTTTTTTTCTCCGTCTCATCTTTTTCAGGCGCGAACGCGATCGTTGCAGTTATATCGTACACGGGTTATGATATGGAGGATGCTATGATCATCAACAAATCGAGTTACGAGAGAGGATTTGGACATGGATCTGTCTATAAGACAGAGTATGTCGATGCTTCTTCTCTGGCCGAGACGAATGAACTGAGATCGACTCCACAGACCAAGTGAGACATTTTATTTCATTTTAATGATTCTCGTCGAAAATAGGATTATCGTAAAAATATGGCGGGTTGTAGATTGACTCGATCAGGTGCTATTTTCACAACGTCGGGCTCAACGGACGTGAGTACCTTCCACCGTCTACAACTCGCCACTGATCTAAATATAGAACTCCACGAGCCCAGCTTGGACGAGGACGGGCTTCCCGCCGTTGGACAGCTCATCAAAGAGGGAGACCCTCTCTACTGTGTCTATGACCCCATCGCCAAGCAGTTCAGCGTGAAGAAGTACAAGACCAACGAAGAGTGCTACATCGATGACATCTTAGTCATCGACCCACACAATGCACACGATCAGGTGAGACGTCGCATCGAAACAATAAAAGAGAATAAATGGGATATTGGGACGGAATTGGGATTGACTCGTTGTAGAAAGTGGGACCCGAGCACGTCGTGATCAAATTGAGGTACAATCGTAACCCTGTCATCGGTGACAAATTTTCCTCCCGCCACGGACAGAAGGTGAGGCCGTTCCCGCCAACGGCAACATTTTGAGTTTCAAAGGGAGTCCTCTCCCAGCTGTGGCCTCAGATCGACATGCCCTTCTCTGAGTCAGGAATGACACCCGATGTCATCATCAACCCCCACGCTTTCCCTTCACGTATGACCATCGGTATGTTGGTAGAGAGCATGGCCGCTAAGAGGTGAGGCCGTTCCCGCCAAAATTTCCCGCCAATTTTTTTCCCGCCAAAACGTCTAACCCCCTTTCCAGTGGAGCCCTTCATGGAGTCTTCCACGATGCGACACCGTTTCGATTCAACGAGAAAGAGAGAGCTGTCGATTACTTTGGAGAGCAGCTGATCAAAGCGGGATACAATTACTATGGTAACGAGCCCCTCTACTCGGGCATATCCGGTCAAGAATTCCACGCCGACATTTATTTGGGAGTGAGTTCATCTACAACGGCGTTGTAGATTGACGGTGACAGGTGGTGTACTACCAGAGATTACGACACATGGTGAAAGACAAGTTCCAAGTTAGATCCAATGGTCCCATCAACAGTCTCACACAGCAACCCATCAAGGGAAGAAAGAAGGGAGGAGGTCAGTCTCATCACATCACCATCAACATCACATCAACGCCACATCAACATCACATCAATATCAACATCGCATCAACATCACATCAACATCAACATCACATCAACATCACATCAACGCCACATCGACATCAACATCACCATCAACATCACATCGACATCACATCGATGATTGAACTCCAATAGGTATCCGATTTGGAGAGATGGAGCGTGATTCGATGTTGGCCCACGGAACAGCCTTCCTATTGAACGATCGTCTCTACAACTGTTCTGATCGCAGCACGGCGTGTGTGTGTTCACGATGTGGCAGCATCTTGGCACCCATATCAGTCACGGGCACAGAGAGAGGAGAGGGAACGATGAGCACGGATCGAGTCGATTACTGTAGAAACTGCCAGACAGATCAAGGTGATCATTGTCATGTGATTGATGTGATGTGATTGATGTGATGTGATTGATGTGATGTGATTGATGTGATTGATGATGATGGGATGAGCTGATGATGAAACAGATGTGAAGGTGGTGGATATCCCGGCAGTATTCAAATATCTCACGGCGGAGCTTGCCGCGATGAACTTGAAATCGACATTGACGATAAAATGAGAGGATCACAGCATCATCATTACATCATCTTCTCATCACATCATCTTCTCATCACATCACATCATCTTCTCATCACCATCACATCATCTTCTCATCACATCACATCATCTTCTCATCACATCATCTTCTCATCACATCACATCATCTTCTCATCACATCATCTTCTCATCACATCATCTTATCATCACATCACATCATCTTCTCATCACGATGTCGATGTGACGCACGCTCATCGATCGTCTATTTTTGGATGAGATATTCATCTTCGCTGCTCCTCTTCTCCTTCCTCTCCTTCCACTTCTTCACGATGTAATTCTTCAATCCAATGTACGTGCTCTTCACGATGAGGTAGCCACTGAAGGACAGAGGCACGGCGATGAGTACGATCTGTCGCAGCGTGAGGGTGATCGATAATAATGTGAAGGTCGATCAGGTCATCGGTGATGATGAAGATAATGATGATGTCAATGTCGATGATGTGATGATATGATGTTGGTGGTTATGATGATGGTGATGATGATCACCTCGAGGACGATAGCCTCGTTCGTCTGTTTCTCTACAGTGTCCAAGATGGTCAAGCCAGTCAAGGACATCAGGCACACTGTCTCCAGTGTCTGCTCGATTCGAGTACGGAACGGTTGAAAGAGAAGGTGAGAGGCGAGAGAGAAGGTGAGGACTGATCGCATGATAGTTGGGCCCCTGTGATGACCATCAGACTCCTCTTCATTGAGGAGGACTCACCAGTGCGAGTAGCTTCCTACCACATAGACGGCCGAGATGGTCAACTTCCTCAGCATGTACACACTCTCCCAGTATCTGTCCTCTCTCATCCTCTTTCCTGAAGTAAAACGAAAAGTCTCACTTGCAGCTGGAACGATAACAGCCGTCTAACATCTTCCGTACATCTCTGCACGTCTGTTCTCTTCTCGCTTTCAACTTTCGCCTGACAATCGTATGAGACATGTAAAGACGAATGATAGTGATCAGTCACCTGAGAAGGATGATGAGGAAGGGTGAGGGTAATAAGATGACACCAGCCACGATCATGAGAACGATTCTCCACGGACTGTCACACTTGATGTTGCCAGAGTGGTACAGCACTCCTTCTTCTTGTCCGTCGATCTGAAAGCCAATCAACAGACGTACTGACGACCGATATTTCACCTGCACGCAGAACAGAAGCTTGAGGCAGATGGATGTGATACCTCCGTACACCAAGAGGTAGGCCGTCATCATACCTACTCCACATCGACTGTACACACTCCTCTTCTCTTCTTCTCTTACTTCCTCGTCACCGTTCTCGTCAATCATCTCGTAGTGCTGGTCCGTATGGCTGCGTCGACGACAGTGGTATAAGATGCCACTGATGAGACAAGCCAAACCGAAGACTGTAACTGTGGCCACAGGTATGTACAAGATCAGCAGCTGCTTGTGTACGTAGTTCAGCTGGCCCACACAGAGACCGAAGCCAGACGATCCATCGCTTCCACCGGGGCTGATGAAGAAAGTCAAGAAGGCTTTCATGCCACGAAGGTGATCGTGATCAACTGTGTCATAAATGAACATCATCTTTCATGTCGATGGATTCACTCAGTAGAGGCACTGTCTGTATGAAGAACGACGTTGACTTTAGCACTGAGCCGTCACCGACGGGTAGCAAGCTGAAGAAGATGAGATAGACGACGGGCGCCAGAAAGATGAGAGAGAAGTAGCCTCGCTTGCACTTGTCCTCTGCGATGCACGCTGACGAGAACAAGCTGGGTCTGTACCCTTCCTCGCACTCGCCGCACAGTGTGCCCGTTCTTCTGGCCGCGCAGCTGTCGTTCCACTCGTGCTTGTCATCTCTGCAGTAGCCGTCTGGACAGTCATAGCACTTCATCACTCCCAACTCGACAGAGTATGTACACCAGTACCCTCCCGCTGCCTTTCCCTTCGTCAGTTCTTCTCTTTATCATACGACAGAGCAGCTGTATGAGAAGAGGGGAAGAAGAAAGCTCACCTGAGGTGTCACGCCATCACAGTCCACATGGTCGGGACAGCTCTTGCACTCCGTGTAGTTGGTCTGTCCGTTGTCCATCAGCCCTGCCTCAAACAGATAGCCCAGTCCTTGGCAAGACGAGCAAGCCCATGAGGTAGAGGTGACCTTCAGTCGCGTCTGAGGCGGGCAGAAGAGTCGATTGACTGGATTATAGTTCATCGGGTTGATGGCCACTGTACCGTCTGTGGACATCGATTGATCGGCATAGATGGTGTTGTTCACAGTCTGATGATGTCATCCATCGGTGCAAACGTCGAATGACTCACCGTCGTGTTGGTTGTACCCAACAGATCGAAGGCGGAGGCGTGAGGTGCAATGTTGTTTTCCATCAGGCACTCTGTCACTCTGATCGCAGCGAGATTGTCGCCCACGATGCTCAGACCACCAGCGGAGACGGTTGCCTCGTTATTTCTCAACTCGTTATGGCTGAACGTGACATTTCCGTTCGATATCATGATGGAAACAGCGGCACCAGTGGATGCTCTGCAATTCTCTATCCTTGTGACATCTCAGCTCTCTCTCTTCTCTCTCCTCACCTGTTGTGGGACATGATGATGTGCGAAGATTTAGCAGATATAATACGAATGCCTGACCTCCATCAATGCCCTATGTCTCTCATCATCTCACCTGCTCCTGATACAGATCGACGATTTCCAGTGACGTTGTTTCTCGTGATGAACATGTCCACGTATTGAAAACCCTCTATTGAAAGTGCGGAAGTGCTGCCGTCTTGTGTCCATCGGTTATCCTCTATACTCATGGAGCTCTGCAAGAGACGCCACGGAGTAGTACCCGAGCCACGTTGTACGGCCAGGTAAACCGTTCCAAAAGTGTTTCTCTTGAGATAGAAGGACTGTTTGTACAGAGTCGTCTTGTCTTGTATGCCCATGCCAAAAGTGAGGGTGTCGATGAAGTTATCTTCCATTCCATTGTTTAAGTAACGGATGAGCGAAGAACTCTGGTCTTCGTTCAGAACGTATCGATCGCATCGTCATCGCGATCGATCGGATCCTCGATGGTGGACCCACCTTGAGGCTCATATCCGATACGATGTTGTCCTTCATCATGTTGTTCAGTGACCAAGTGTTCAAGTCCATTTCAACCTCGTTCATTTGGTTACCTTCAAAATTGACATTGATCGTGCCCCCCAATCGATAATTTTCATACTGGAACATCATTCGGGTGACATCGTTCTCTTCCACGGTAAGATTGGCGTATTGACGATCGCTTGCATCAGTCATGACGGTCAGTGTCTCCTTCGCTTCTAACGTGATCTCTCCTTCTCCCTTGTTGGCTATGACAAAGATCTTGCTGTAGGGTGGCACTTGCCAATCGAATCGAACGACGACGTGGCCTACAGATAAAGTGTTCTGTTGTACTCGAACTGTGTAAGGAAAGAGGATGCCGGAAGAGGTCACTTCCACCGTGGATCGGTAGATGAGATTATTTTGGACGGACAGGGGCATTTCTTCGAGATGATTAGACGTTCGGGCCACTATCTCGAGCGTGGAGAGGGTCAAGTTGTTGTCATTGATGACGACGGCTCCGTCTCGATCGTTGAGGATGGGGTATATCTGTCGAGATCAGATCTCGATGATTGCGATGTTTCGATACTTACGATGTGTAACGTGGAATGAAAGAAGGAGACTTGAGTGATTCGAATGTCACTGAAGTTCACACCCCACCAAGTGCAGTCGCAATTACCAATGGAAACTTGATTCCAGATGATCGGCCCTCCTTTTGAATGTAATTGCTTCTGCATATCATACGACCTCTTTGAGCAATTGACCGTCGGGAGCTGAGAAGTCAACTCTTCTGACAAAGCATCTTTTTTCACCTCTCCCGAAACACTCGCATTGCTTCTGCTCCAGCTGGTCATCTGTGGAGGAAAATATTTTCCTAATAGGTAGATGCCAGGCGTTGCCAGACACACAGAGGTGTGATTGCTGATCGATCTGCAGGGTGATTCTATTGTTCCGCAGCCCTCCACATCATCTCCCTCTATAGAGTCCACATAAGTGTCACAAGTGAGAACTATGCAAACGAAATAGAGAAGCAGTAGAGACAGCAGGATCCTCTTCATCTGGCGTCAGCGAAAACATCAGATTTCACAGCAAGACTACAACCTACCCCTTCCAAATCTTGAGCAGAAATATACCACCCCATTCAAATGCGACTTCCCTATCTATTTCTGCCCTTCTGCTCAAGTTTTACAGGTCGCTGTCCTCCGTGGCTCAAACAAAAGACATCTGATTATACGGACGAGTTCGTTTGTGGTAGGATGTGTGTCACTCGCCCTACTCAAGCCAACGGCATCTCTATGAAAGTACTCAGAGGACAATGTTTCTATCTCCAGAGACCAGATATAATGCGCCGAGCTGGGATCGATTCTCAGCATTTTTGTCATTTTCTCAGCTCTTTTTGACGCATCTGAGATCGATATCTCAGATGTTTAATTACGGATAATGAAGGAACCCGACACCCGAGGAATATTCTCAGCCGCTGTCCTCATCAGAGCGCAACGACCAACCGCAGTAGCAACAGCATGCCTGACCGTGGAGATTATCATTCGGTGCAATTGGAGGCACCAGAAGAGGATGAGCAGAAGCTGAGTCAGCACGTGCAGGTGCCGCCATTATTGGACTTGGAAACTCCAGTCAATTGTTCGAATGCAGTCAAGTGGCCGGGGCTTCTTGTATTCTATGTTGGTCTCTGCTTCTGTATCATGGGAATCGCATACTCCATCATACAAGTGAGGAGTCGATTGCAGATGGAGGTGTCTGACGAGCGCAATAGAATACGATGACCACTTTCTTTCCAAATGTAGCTTTTCAAGCACTGGGTACAGTTTGCGCCGTCTCTGGCATCTTCTCCATCTTTTGTCCATTGGTACACGACGCCCTCGGGACAAGGTGAATACTCTCAACGTTCTAGATTCAACATTCAACGGTGAACAGGTTGTCATTCATCGTGGGAGGCCTTTCTTATCCTCTTTTCATGATAGCCATCGTGACAGAGAACCCAGCCGTGATCATCCCTGCCTCTGCATTACTTGGGGTCGGTTCTGCTCTCGTATGGACGACTCAGGGGGTATGAGCTTGACTCGAATACCATCGAACATACTCATTTTTCTCAGATCTACATCGCCAAAGTAGCCCAAGGAAAAGACTTCGGACGGCTGAATGGGATCTTTAATCTCACATTCAACGCCAATGTCCTCATAGGTTCTCTCGTCATTAGCGGTATCATCTTTTTCGAGATCGACTTCGATCTGAAGAACTTGCCTTATTTCAGTGCTATCGTCGCCAGCGTCGGTTCTGTTCTCTTTGTTTTCATCCGCTGCCCGTGAGCATGGTCCTCCTTCTCCTCTTTTTAACCTCATTTGACAGACCCGAGCCAATCACGATGAGAGTTTACGTGCGAGAACCCGTTCAAGTCAAATGCAAGAGGGGCATGAAGGCGATCGGAAAGAGTCTCTTACGCATGCTACACGTGTCGATCAGTGGAAAGATGATGACGATCTACAGTCTCATCTTGTTGCAAGGAACAACGTGAGTGCTTGTTTCTCTGGGGCCTCTCTGTGACTCTCGTTGACTCTCACAGTGCGACCTTCTTGTATGGAATCTTTCCTCCCATGATGCCAGACACAGAGAGCCTGTCTTATCTTCTCATCAGCATCGGCATCACGAAGATGATGTTCTCCCTCTTTGCAGGTTCCCGCTTCACCATCACCACCCAGCTCACATCGTCTCTAGGTTTCATGTTCGATCATCTGGGTTGGCAGAGTCTCATCGGTTGTAACATCGTCCTCACCTCCATTGGCTACTACATCATCTTCGCCATCGACGCTGAGAACATATTCTCCATGTGCATCGCGGGATCTCTCCTGGGAGCTACAGAGGCCATCATCGCCATTCTCATCAATTCGACTATCATGAATTTATGGCCCGAAGACTGTGCCATTCCATGGGCAGGTGCATGCATCTTTAGACATCTCCCATCTCACATGATCCAGTTTCGAAAGCCATGGCGGGTGTTGCATCTGGTGTCGGGTTCATCTGTGGACCTTACATCAGCGTCTTCCAGATCGTCTTATTTAATTTCGTCCTGTGTGCATTCACCCCCGTTCCGTTCATCGTACACAAGCTCATCACGATGAGATACGAGAAGACACAACCAGACTCCATCGATCTCTCTCTCATGGTCGTTAAGGTGAGAAGACATCACTTGGTCCATCTGTAGACAGATGATGTGACATATGATAGGATGAGGTGGTCAACCAAGGAGACAACTTTGTGGCTGAGAAGAAGGAAACCGTTTGAATTTGGAGATGAGATCGACTTGATGTGATGGAAGAACTGCGATCGGGTCGGAGCACTGTCGAAGAAATGACTCGTTCAATACAGTTTAATCGTCCGTTATCTCTTCTTCTCCTTCTTCTCTCTCCTCTCCTTCCTCTAACTCTGGTGTCTCCCTCTTCACTTCCCCTCTCTTCTCTTCTTTCTTCTCTTCTTCCTCGTCTTCTATCTTGTCTTCTATCTTTTCTTCCTCTTCTCCCTCCTCCTTCTCTTCTCCTTCTTCCTTCTCTTCTTCTTCCTTGTCTTCTCCCATCAGAAACGCTTCTTCTCCCTCTTCCTTCTCTTCCTTCTTCTCTTCTCCTTCTTTCTTCTCTTCTCCTTCTTCTCCTTCTTCTTTCTCTTCTGCGTTCAACTTGTCTTCTTCTCCCACAACGTCTTCCTTGGTTTCGACGTCCATGGCATCGTCACTCTTTCCTCTCGTGATCGACAGAACGCCCTTCCCCAAGTCAACTGCAGACTGTCCAAAGTGCTCCAGCTTGTCCCTCGCGACTAACCGTAGACACTTCCACTTGTACACCTGATCATCACATCAGATCACGCATGATCTCATCGCGATGATGCGATCGCCATCATCATTGTGATGCATCGTATGGCATCTCGAGATGATGATAGACTCACTTGATCGTTAGACAGCTTGTATTCGTCTTCGATGCAAGCTTCCGGGTCCAGCTGGACGATGAGTGGTTTCATGAACTCTTCTAGAGATGGTTTCTGCATCTTTGACTTTTGCATGAGCGAATCCATGTCAATGCGAATGTTCCACAGGCGGTCCAGCTCTGGATGAGAGAGACCCTGTCGGTTGCCTTCGTTTGTTTCTTCCTTCTTCCTCTTCAAGTTTGTGACGTTGGCAGACTATCATGGTGTGAATACAGTGTGATATCGTTGATGTTTTCTCGATGCCATTCATTTCTGCCCACCTTGTCGAACGGTTCACACTTTGCTTTTTTCCACGCCGCCTGGAGAGAGTGAGATGGACGTGAGATCTCGTGGAAAACTCACCCAGATATCATCTCTCTCGATGCTCGTCGTCACGTCTTTCAGTAGTGCGGCACCCGGCTTCGACATACCTGCCCACGTCAATCTCATGTCACCCGTGATGATGATGCATGGATCATGATGGATCAGGAGGATGTGCATCCATGATCATTCACCCGACAGTATTCCACTGGCCTTCTTCTTCACTCCCTTCATGAGATTCACTTGCGATTCGTCCAATATACCACGGTTGATCAGCGAGTTCGAAAAGATGTACACCTCCAAAACAAGTGTGGATCGAAATACGGGATCCTTCAGCCTCGACTCCACGAGGCCTTCGTCCCTCACGTCACGGTCCATGACCACTTCATCGTGGCCCTTCTCGATCGCAGATGCGTTCGCAGATGCGCTAGCAGATGCTCCCTCAGCGGATATGGCGGCGAGGGTGTAGTTGATGTTTTTCATGAGGAGGTCCCAATTTTCTCTCTTGGCCAGTTGTGGACCGAGGTAGTATTGGTGACGCAGGTGACCGATCCACTGGTCTAGATTGTTCTTGCCTTCTGTGGTAGAGAACGGATGATGGTTGTTGGGTGCATTGGTTGCGTTCCATGCGCCTTTGTCGAAGAGGGGGAGGACGTAAGTTAAGAACTGGAGGAGCCGGCCGTGGAACGACTTGTCTTTCGAGGTCAATCGGCGGGAGATGTCATTCCATATGCGGAGGAGATCGAGACATCTCTTGTTGTTGGCGGTGAGGAGTTGGATGCTGCGACTGAAGCGGTCTCTTCTCTCTTCGAACAACTGTGAGATGGTTACCACTTTCGGTTCATCATAATCATGATATCACAGAGACAGAGGGAGAGGTTAACTCACGTAGAAGAGTTCTTCGCAAGTCTTGATGGTCTGTGTGTCAAAGATGTCCTCGATCAAGATGACAAAAGAGGCGAGATCGATGGTTTCCTTCTCTACCAACCAAAGACCCAGATCTAAAACTTGTCCTATCGATGTGTGGAACGCTTCTTCTTTTTTATCCTTGACCTACACTCATTCAGCCATCTTACATCTGCATTCAAAAGTCTCACCAGGATTTGGGCCAAATTACGTCTCAGACAGAAGATGAGAGCGGCTTTACCTTGTACATCCGTGGTCAATTGTGACGTGTTCCACAATAAAGGATCATTCTTCAGAGCTGATAGGACCCATTGATCAGCGTTATCCCTCGTGAGATTCCAGCTGCGGCTCTCCATCTCGAAGAAGAAAGCTGATGAGATCACCTCCGCGATGTGCCTGGTTGTAGTGATCGTGATAAGTCAATGCGGGTAGAATCTGCAGGGATGAGCGAGACCATTGTGGAGGACAACCCTCCAAATGGAAATGAATCGAACGATAAGAACCAATCAGAAAGAATCGCCCAAGTTGGGCTCCAAATCATGAACATACTCAATAACATAAAGAGCGATACTGAGTTGATCGGTCTCATTCGGTGGTTAGATGACGGCCTGACCGATAAGTACAATCTCACGCTATTCTGTAAGTCTAAATCCGGTATCAATGTAACCATTTAGTGAACTGACACAAGCAGCCTACGCCGATGAGGAGATCATATCAGCTCTGCGCACTGCCTCACAAGCAAGAGCGAGATCTGAGCCGCCAGTACAGTTAGAAAGACCCTCTGGAAACAAGAGAGGCGGACGGATGAACAACCATATGGAACGAGCCCTCTTCCAATCTTCAGAATCACCCCTCTCTTTCGTAAATATTAGGGTCAGGAATGTCGAAATACTTTAAGCTGATCTATCGCAGGACATTATCAATATACAGACATTCAAGAATCTAACATCCGCAGAGAAAGATTCTCTATTGGTTCATCTACCTCCCATAGATAAGGTACGACACCTGAATCATCACTTTTCACATGATCATATCATCTGAGCCCATCCAGTCTTCATCAGAAGCCGTCGACAAATTGTTCTCTTCTCCCGCTTTCACAAGCCAAATGTCAGACTGGCAAGATCACCTCACATCCGGTGCATTAGAGAACGTCAACGAGTACCAGAGGATCTACAACGGTCTGAAACCCATCTTAGACCCTTGGAAGGTGCACCATCTACACGATCATCACCTCACATCGTGCAGGAGAAATACTTCGAAGAATACTGGG
The DNA here is from genome assembly GCA_003024175.1 of Planoprotostelium fungivorum. NCBI lineage: Eukaryota > Evosea > Variosea > Cavosteliida > Cavosteliaceae > Planoprotostelium > Planoprotostelium fungivorum. The sequence goes on along the minus strand of MDYQ01000161.1, from coordinate 51,207 downwards.
GAGAAAAAGGCGGGAAAAGCAGAGGAGAGAGTCTCGAAGCCACCGAAGCCAAAGACAGCTTCTCTTATCGACAGAGCCAACCCGAAGATGAGCGGACAAAGTCAACGCAGAAGGACAAGGCAGCCTATAAAGACTTGGCCAGCATGATATCCAAATCGGCCAGAGAATCGAGGAGAGGTGATGATGAGGACGACGGTGATTTCGATATGGTGGTGAGTCCATGATCACGATCTGTCATCGTGACGCGACCGAAGGTGAACGTGAAGCCGAGCAGTGGAAGGAGGAAACGAAAGAAAGACTATTCCAGCCCCGACGACGACGATGATGATGTGATCGAATCATCAAGATCATGGCGATCATGATCGCTGACGTGACCTATAGATACCGATAGAGACCACTCCCAAGAAGAAACCTGGAAGGAAGCCGTCCAGCGGCAACGCAGCTGAGGGTTTAGGGTTTAAAGATTCGGCTTTCGAGGTCTTGAAGAGGGAGGGGAAGCCCATGTCATCGAAAGAGATCGTAGACATTGCAATCAAAGAGGGTGCGTCACGATCATGTTCTTTTCATCATGAGATGAACACACGAAATGACACACACGACGGTGTCGACTGATCAGATCGTCACGTGATCATCGTCACACCATCACATGATCATCGTCACACCATCACATGATCATCGTCACGATCATCATGAGTTAAAGAGTCACACGCGTCCAGGTCTGCTCATCACCAACGGAAAGACACCCAGTCACACGCTGACGGCCATTCTCTACGGAGAGATCAAGAAGGGCTTAGACACCTGTCCCTTCGTCAAGCTGGGAAACCAAAGGTTCGCGTTGAAAGAGTGGGGAGGATCAAAAAAATCGAAAAAAGGGAAGGCATCATCGCACAGCGACCACGATGATTCGGATTAAATGTTGTATACGTGGATGCTTTATAGTTTCTCGATGAGCGATTTGGCTCCACTCACAACGATGTTGTCCGTGTCGGCCTCGATCTGGATGTGACGTCAGATGGATGATTGTGATGGAGTGCGATGGAGATGTACCTGGAGGTAAGAGATGACTCCACGGTCGATGACGGCGGCGAAACGCTTGTGTCTCAGACCCAGTCTGTCCATATCACCGTTGCATTCTACCTCTAATCCGAGTTTCTTTCCCCACTGGACGTTCCAATCGGAGAGAATGACGATTTTGTCCTGATCATCGTTTCAATGGAAGGTGGATCGCGATGGAAATGGATCTGCGGAGCTCTGCAACTCACCGTGATGCCAGAACGGATACCCCAGGCTGAATTGACCCAAGCATCGTTGGCAGTGAGAATGGCAATCAGGTCGACCCCCTTCGATTTGATCTCATCTGCTCTCTCTAAGAACTCTGGCAAGTGTTCTGCGTGGCAGGTAGGTGTGAAAGCGCCGGGTATACCCACTAGGACGACCTTCTTGTCCTTCCAATCTTCAGTTGTCATCTTCTTCGGAACGCCACAAGCTAACTTGGCCTCTAAGGCCTCATGGTATGGGATGTAGAGGAAGTCACCCTCTGGAATCTTGTCTCCAACTTGGCTCATGTTCAAATACAGGTGCGCAGATAAATGAAGACAGAAATGGCTTGCATAATTGTAATCGCCTGTGTTAATTTTATGTCGGCAGCACCGGTGCTACGTTTGCGATCGATCACCAAATGAAGAGGGTCCTCTCCATACTTCTCCTCTCGTCTATTCTGCTGTGACACCTACGTGGACTCTTCCGAGGGTAATGATGCGGTGGATTGTGGAACAAGAGAATCACCCTGTAGAACGATCAACGGCCACAACTCTGTGTGAAAAGCGGTTTCTGAATACATCTTTGATTCTTGCGGATAAAGAGGCTATCCCCCAACGGAGTTGTATGAGTGTCCGCTCATACAGAAATTTGACGATAGACATGGAGAAACTGTCTCAGCAAGAACATCTTGTAGACTCTGTTTCTATTGATGTCGGTGGAGATATTTATCTACCATCGAATGTCATGCCTCTCATTTGCACCCAACCCGATCTGTGTTGGTCCCAATAATGAAGATAGTCTACCTCATAGACAATATTGTGTCCATGATAAGGCACCGGCTTGTACTCTCTCCTCTTTCCACAGAAGATGACCTCCTCCCCAGGTTGTGGAACGATGTCCAATCTTCGCAGCTGATGTCCATTGGTGGTCAGGCCGTAAAAGATGACGGCTCGAAAGGCATTTCCTGCGCGATCTTGCATGATCCACCTGAGATGATTCGGTGGTGACGTGTCCTCCTTGTCTACTGCCATGAAGGTGCCTATGATTTGTTCGTAGGGAAGCGACGCCGCCGTGTTGGTCATACGGCCGTGCGCATTTTCAAAGCCAGCATGTGGAGGTTCGTGAGGTTGTAGAAGATGGTGAGCGACCTGCTCGAGAAATTCTGTGAAACCGTGATGGTGGCTGGTGTGATGAGACATCTGGTATTGAAAATGGTTCGTCTCAAGGTAAAATAAAATTCCAGATTAAAATCACACGCCAATTTTAAACCATGATTTCACTTCTGTGAGACGAAATCAAAAGAAGAACGGTTCAGTGTGGAAGCTTTATCGTTTCTACCACATTAATCACGATGACTGCAACAGACAAGATGGTGACCACCACGATGGATGTGATGGCGATACAAGTTGGCCTCAGGAACCTAAGATGCCGTGAGTTCCTTCTATTCAGAACAAATGAATACCTGCTGTTCGGCATAACTTTAAACTTGTAGTCGTCCGCAATATAATCATCCTTGAGAAGTTCATCATCGGAGCTCTCCGCATCTCTCTCATCGTCAGAGTAGAGAGTCAGCGAATCGTGTCTCCTCCTCTTCGTAATGATACCTGACCTCGTTCAGCTCCTCCTCTCTCTTCACGACTCACGATTGATGCGTTTTCTCTTCCTCGATATGATGTAGAGGAGCATTGGAATGACAAAGTTGATGATGCCATTGATACACAGACTCGTCCAACTATTTCGCGATCAGCTGAAGGGTGAGAAAGAGGATGGATGGATGTCAGTGATGATGAAGCTCACTTGATGACTTCAATGACACCGGCACCAGCGTAGAAACCGATGGAAATGACCCAGGGAAAGATGACAGCCCACCAAGTGGCAGTATCTGCATCACATCACTCCATCATCCGCCGCGATCACCATCGCGATCATCATCACGATCATCATCGCGACTATCACTCACGCTTCGTGCAGATTTCATTCTGGATGAGATTGTACTTGATGATGATGGAGAAGACCGGAATGCTGGACTGAAACGCGATGATGGGAAACAAGTACACGCAGACTTGAGATAGAGGATGTAAGATGGATCTCCCCCTCGTGCTGTTCACCGTCAGTCATCGATCGAACCCATCGACTCACTTTTCGTCAATGACTATGAGGAGATCTTGATTATCGCCAAAGGTGAAAGCGAAGCCTCCGACAAATCCGATTGCGGCATAGAAGACGGTGGCAGTTGCAACCGAGATCCAAATCGATTTCTTGATGGGGACATCGGGTCTCTACGATACATCGTGAACGTTTGGATTTGATGTGGAACGAGACGATGTGATGCTGATGTGTTGTGATGTTGTGTAGATGTGATGCTGATGTGTTGATGTCTTGTGGATGTAACACCGTTACGATGATGTGATGTCGATATGTATGTGTGATCGTTGTGTTTGCATCGTGATGTGATATGATATGGTGATTGTGCATCGATGATTGACTCACTCTCTCGTTGCACCAGCTGGGAACAGTGGTGATGAATGCGTAATTGAAGATGATGGATCCCAGCACGTTCGTCTGATCGTTCAGAAACGCAGGAACTCGACTGACATCCAGGCCAAGGGTGAAACAGGCGACGAACCATTCAGCAAAGATGACCAACAGCAACACGAAAGCGCCTGTCTCATGTCACGATCGCGATCGTCGCATCACGCGCACCTTTCTGGACAATGATGTTGTCTTCCAAGTTGAAGAGCCCCATGGGTATGGTGATGATGAGAACGATGATGAAACCGAGGGAGATGACGTAGTCACTGCCGAACGGTGAGTTACCGGCGCCAGGGCTCATTGTGGCGTAAGTGAAGCCGAAAGAAGGCCAGAGCTCCAGGGCGAACGTCTTCTTGAAGACGGCGATGATGGCGATGTCGACCGTCTGAGGGGATCAGAGATGGAGAATGGAAGATGGGAGAGATGTGATGGTGTGATGATGTACCTGTGCGGATACAACTACGGAAGAGATGAAGACTGCAAGGAGAGATAAGATGAGGAGGAAGATGGTGACACGATAAGCCCATATGGGAAGAAATTCTTTCGCAACGGCAGAAAATTCGACTCTTCCCTGCAAGTTGGATGAGTGAAACGAATGATGGAGGTGAATCATCGGATTGGCAATGTGAAGTTGTGATCTCGTATCACCTTGAAGCGTTCGTTTCCTGGGACTTTTTCCATGGCCGAGCATAACATGATGGCCGCTAGGCAGCTGATACCAGCGATGATTATCATGCACAAGAGAGGTCTTCAAAAAGGTCAGTATATTATTTGTATGGGTCAATATTAAAGAAGTCATGTCGATAATACTGATGTCCTTCACTTCGACAAAGGAATCGATCTAAATCATATGAACTCACGAGACCCATCCTGCCTGCTGAAACAATAGAGGAATAGTGACTAGGCCAGGACCGGTAATAGAATTGGTCAGGAGGGTGATTCCACCAAAGAATCCAATGTCCTTCCCTCCACCGAGATCAGATTGAGCTCGATGTTTATGATCATCTGGTGCAGCCTGACGGACAGGCTCTACCATCGCTTGATGCTGTATGTGATTCGTGTTGTGTGGTTTAAAAGACTTGCGAACCGCAAAATATTGTGATTCCCTCGTTGTAAACCAACCACTCAATGATTGTTGTCGTGACGAGCAGTGAAGAAGAGAAGGAGGTTGTCGATGTGGTACTCACTCATACATTGTGCCGCCAAGTAAATGATTACCTCTTTTTTTAACGCGCGGTATGATCACGCAAGATCACTGTGCATACAACGCACTTTTTATAATGGGGACCATACACTTAGGCCGCACCACATCAATCGAGATTTGTCCTGCACGAGTGATCGGAATACCCTGTCGTTCCAATAGGACAGTCTACTGCGAACAGATGCAGTAGCAGGCTGAGACAGGTGCTATTCGGGCTTGAATAGGTTCAGTGTGGTCGTGTGCGGTCAGTACGCGAGTGAAGTGCCAACTATAAGAAATTGTAAAAGGAGGGGCTCTGTCGGGAATCGAACCCGAGGCACTACCACCCTAAGGTAGTATTTTACCACTGAACTACAGAGCCAGATGACGTCATACCAAAAGTGCACGATAGTGTAAACCAACATCGCACATATGCAGAGGCCGATGAGTAAAATGGCTTGAAATGTAGAAGGTAAGGCTGCGATGAGGAGAATGATGGAGATGAGATCGATCATGATGTTTAGACGGTGAAGGATGTGTAATGATAAGTCTATGGCATCGTCCTACTCCAACGGACTCTCACGATCACACCACGCCCACATCAGCCTTAACGTTACAGTTGAACCTATTCTGTGTTTATATTCATGCCAGACAGACGAAGAAGAGCAGCACGATCCATTGTAAGAGAGAGTGATGCGTGAACCTCATCGCCTCCGATACTTTCACAGTAGGTGTGACCACTGTGACATTGACTTCTGTTGATGATACTTTTGTGGTTGCCACTTGTGTGGTTGCAACCTTCGTGGCGCCACTGGAAGTGGTCGACACTCGTTCTGTCTCTTGCTCGCAGCTGAAGCCAGGGTAAATGTCGTCCTTTCCGTCGATCGTTCGTGACAGGTTGACGATGGTCAACCTCTGTCCAACGTACGCCACCTTTCTACTGAAGGCCAGAGTGCGGCCGTCGAGCACGGCACTCGCCGTCCAGCTGCCTTCACTCAAGTTGGAAGTGTAAGTGGCAGTTTTCACGTTGGCTACCATATCGAGAACGTCTTGGGCTGATGAGATGGTCTTTGCCTCGAAGGCTACGAGGGCTATCGTCTGTTCAGGCACCCATTGTGCAGAAGGCTGAAGGCGATGGAAAATAGCCACTCTGCCCACAACTGGGAGGTGATTTAATCGTAGTGATGTGCCTGATGATGCTCACTGTTTTGTCCTCCGGGTTCAACGATCCATCTCAATGTGACTGGACTTCTGTCGTTCGTAACGCCCGTAGTAGCTTGCAGCACACGGAATACGATGGAGCCGTTATTGTGTCGGACGGAGACGACAGTGTTGAGGGGTAGATCGACGGAAGTGTTCATGGTCAGGCTCGGCGTCTTTCCGTTGATGAGAATTTCATCCACACCAAGTGGTACGATAATGTTAGTGGATGCTGTTGTGTTATCCTGATCTGTTTTAGTACGAGAGGAGACGTGAGTGGGTCGAATCATCAGACTTACCCTCAGTGTGGAATTATCCCACGACACACCCGCCAATATCGTTCCCGCCTTCTGCACGTTGATTCTGACACCAGAAGGATGTGTACAATGTCCATTGATGGATGATGCACCGGAACAGTACGGATCACCCAATATGTCAGTTACGAGATAGAGAGGAGGTAAAGAGAAACTGGTAAACAGCCCGACCAGCGAAATGTCCGCCTGCGGTCGTGAGTCTCTCTATTTGATTCATCTTCATCTCACCGCGTTGTAGTATCCAGCTGCTCCGATCGATACGCCAGGAGATACATAATTACTGCGGTCACTTCCGAGCTGCGTCCTACTGGACAGGGTGAATTTTCCGCGGTAACTCTTCGTCGGCCATTGTAGATACTGTCCACTAGCTTCCGATGGACCCCACGGGCTGATGTCAGGCTGATTGAATAGATCTACCGAATAGAGATCGAGTCCAGATCCGCGGAGGATGGTGGAGAGTCCGGAAATGTTCCAGGCGGGAAACTGAAAGGCAGAGTACCAAACTGAAGTTGCGCTTCTGAGACGAGTGTAACGGTAGGAACGAGCTGTAGGGCCGCTATACGAGTGTCAGTCATCAGGATGACGTACATCTTCACGTGAAGGAAGAGGATGTCAACATGCCGTCTACTCACCCAGTGAGACCTGCTCCTGGGAACTAAGAAGCCGTGATCTCCCTCCACACCAAATCTAATGCGATGGCTGCATCTTTTCGAATGATCTGAGGACCGTTGCGGGCCATGTCTTGTAACAACCCCAGATCGAGTCCCAGATAACTCTGCGCGTTGTATTCGGACACTCCATAATTATTCGTCTGATCGATCCACGCCTTCAGCATGTCGTGCCCCATCGATACGAGCGTGTCATTGCCCAGAATGTCCCCCCACATCGTGTAGACGTGCATCGTGCCCAGATACATATTCGTGTAGTTGATGGTGACGGCGCTGCCACCGGCTTGTCTTCTCACGAGGTACTGCGTGGCTGCATCGATCAGGTGGGCTCATCGGAAGACAGAGACTCACACATCCGCGCGGAAGTTAGGATAGACTGGTAAGTGCTGGGGGACATTCTCTTCAAAGCGGCTCCGCACTTTCGGATGCACATGGACGTGTACATGCTGATGAAGGTGTTTGTGTTGCTGCTGAAAGTCCAAGGGGAGGTGAATACATCCGAATATCTTCCATAGCTGTCACCAGAGCGGTTCAACTGAAGGCATCAGCATCGCACCATGTGCGACACCCACCTGCACAGAGGAGATGGCATCTAAGATCTCCGCCATTCGGCTGATGTTTCCATCGAGAGCACAGATGAGACCAGCGTTGAGGGACATCCCCGCCGTCGATGAAGTCAAAATAACCGCACGCTCTGGATGAAGGTTGGCGAGTGTGGCATTATAATACGGATCTGCTCTCAAGTTGATGACTCCGAGAGCACTCGATGCGAGGCACAAGCTGAGAAGATAGAGTAGCATGCTGCCGCCTGTGCAACGCGATTATGATCAATAGAACGCCCAAGGACACGCAAACTGTCCTATCTGGTGGCACATGAACCAGTCATCTCACGGTCATGTGTCGTTTTTGTACCGTGAGATGAAATGCATTGACAGTTTGCGGTGGAAATTTGTCGTGAAATCGGTAGAAAATGCGTTCATGTTCCGGACCCCTTATATCCATGCTGAGATCGTGACGATCTCAGCATGGATATAAGTTTTTGAACAGGCATACTAGAAATTCTTTCTCCACCAGACGCCACAAATCAGAGAGAGTTCTCGCTCAGCGATGACATGGTCACCACACCCCCTCACCTTCTATAGTGGACGGTCTCACGGACTGGCTGACTGACTACGACCTCTATCTGGCAGCGACAGATCACAAGACGAGATCTGTTCGTTACCTATTGTCTCGCGGTAAGCTGGATCCAACGATGCACCACAACTATGTCATCGGACAAGCTGTCTATTGTAACGAATACCAAATCGTCAAGTTTCTCTTGGCCGATCCTCGTGTGGATCCATCAGCATGGAATAACCTGGCCATCAGAAACGCAATGATGCATTCTGGAAATCAGATGGCCCGATTACTGATGGCCGATCCTCGCGTGGATCCATCAGCAAAAGACAACGAAGCCATCATCAATGCAGCGTCGAGGGGCAATTGTGACCTCGTCATGCATCTCTTGGAGGACCCTCGTGTGGATCCATCAGCACGAGACGACAAGGCCATCATCAATGCAGCGTTGGGGGGTCATTGTGACTTAGCTAGGCTTCTCTTAATGTACCCTCACGTCGATCCGTCTACACAAGATAACGAGGCTATCATCAGCGCATCATTAAGCGGCAAGCATGAGATGGTCAGACTTCTCTTGTCCGATCCTCGAGTGGATCCATCAGCACGATACCAGGCAGCCATCAAGGGAGCATCACTTCGAGGCCATGTCCAGACAGTGAAGCTGCTTCTGGCCGATCCACGTGTAGATCTATCAGCACAAGACCAGGCAGCCCACGAGAATCATATAACGGACCAATATGGCCTTTTATTGCCGGAATCTACCCGTTTTCCCCAGGATTCCCCCGTATAACCTTATACAGTTATGTTCAAAAGGTGAATTGGCCGCAATCAAACAATTTCACCAAAGATAAAAAGTCAGCAACCTCTGCTTCCCAAATTTTATTTCAGTACTGCACGCCTCCCGCCTGGCACCTGCTATCCCACGCCTGCTGACATCACATCGTCTGAAGGACGACATCAGATGCGAGGATCATGATGTTTCGATTTAGATCTTCTGGAAGGTCATCACACCTCACAAGGCCCTGCAGTTCATCAGCTCAGACGACAACCAAGTGATCGATCGTCGCATTCGAATAAAACTGACTCGTTGTAGATACGACTGTGGGCGAGCTGTATGAGCCCAACACTCGCTCCAATCGTTTCCTCTCTTTCTCTCCCGTCAGGAAGAATAATTCCTTGAAATTTCTCGTCGAGACTCCGCTGGTGATCACATCGTCTGTCACGATTCAATGACATTTTATATGATTTTAATGTCTGAGGCCAGACGGAACATCTTCTTGTCGAATTGGTGCATCAACCCCGAGATCTATCTGAAAAAAAGTGAGAAAACGGAGCCTCACGACAGGCTAGTTCGTCTATTATTTGAACAAGCCGAACGGGGAGTCAAGGTGAGCGTTGTAGATAGAGTCGTTTGGCTGACGGGCACAGATCCACGTCTTGCTTTGGAAACCAACTTGTGGTGGTGCGATGGGAAGAGAATTTACAAAGCTCGATTTGGAAATCATCGTCAACATCGTATCGACACATCGACATCAGCATCATCGCATCATCGTCACATATTCATTCAGACATCGTATACGACGGATCCGCTCAGTCTGTTTTACGTCTTCTTTCATTTCAACACGATTCAGAATCAGACATCTGTCGATTTATTCAGATCCCATCTCCTGCTTCATCCACATGCTCTTATAGACCCCTCCCTTCTGCATCAACTCCACGTGTGTCCCTTGTTCTAAGACGCCACTTGGACCCAACACGATGATGAGATCGGCATCGGCGATCGTGGACAATCTGTGTGCGATGTGAATTGAAGTCCTGTTCTTCAGCTGCTCGTTCAGTGAAGATTGGATGAGTCCTTCCGTATTGGTATCGACTGCACTGGTTGCCTACGTCTTTGTCATCACCATGATCATCGTGTGCGTGATGATGACACTTCACCTCGTCTAAGAACAAGATGGAAGGGTCTTTGAGGATGGCGCGAGCGATGGAGACTCTCTGCTTCTCTCCGCCGGATATCTTGAGGCCCCTCTCACCCACTATGGTGTCGTAGCCGTCTGGCATCCTCAAGATGGCCTCGTGGATGTGTGCCTTCTTGGCGGCTGAGATGACTTCCTACTCATCGCTCAGTGATGGGGTTGTTGATGATGTTGATGATGTTGATGATGTTGATGATGGTGATGATGTTGATGATGTTGATGATGTTGATGATGTTGATGTTGATGTTGATGTTGATGATGGTGATGATGGTGATGATGGTGATGATGGTGATGATGACAATGAAGGTGGTGATGATGAAAGTGAAGGTGTCGAGCGACATAAATGAACAGGAGAGTTATGGTAATGACGATGGTGATAAAACTTGGAGTCATCACCTCGCGAGTCGCATCGATGTTACCATAAGCGATGTTGTAGAAGATGGTGTCGTTGAACAACACGGTATCCTGCGGTATGACTCCCACACTTCTCCTGAGAGAATCCGTGGTTACGTCCTTGATGTTCTGTCCATCGATCAAAATATCTCCTTCTTTCGGCTCGTAGAAGCGGTACAAGAGTCTCAAGATGGTGGATTTCCTGCGAAATTTCGTCAACTCGTACGGTCACGTGATGGTTCACCCCGAGCCACTGGTTCCTACGATGGCAGTCTTTTTACCTGCGGGGGCGGTGAAAGATAGATTCCTTAAGATGTCCTTGTTCTCGTTGTAGCCGAAAGTTACGTTCTTCAACTCAATTCGACCTCCCTTGATCTCCAACTTCTTCGCATCTTCCTTCTCCTGTCGTTCCATCAGGTCAACGATTCGAAATAAAATAGAATAAAATGGGGAGATATATGTTGGTGTGGCGGACCTGAACGAGAGTCTTTGTTGATCGCAGTTGAAACAACATTTCCATGTCGATGAGTGACTGTCTGATCTCTCTGTACACTGTGCCTAGAAAATTGAGAGGTAGAGACAGCTGAAAGAGCAAGCCGTTGATCATCACCAGATCTCCCACAGTCATAGTACCTGATGACGTCATTCTACGTCATTCCACATCACTTCACCGTTGGCCACCCCCTTTGCTCCCATGTACATCATGGTAGTCAGCGACAGAGTGAAGATGAATCCCTGTCCAAAGTTGAGTATGGACAACGAACTCTGAGATTTGAGGGCGGCCCTGTCGTATCTCTCCAAGACGGCTTCGTATCGATCCGTCTCCAATCTCTCATTGTTGAAATACTTTTCTGATCAGTCTACATCCTTTCAATTTTTATACCACCTTGACCGTCTCGAAATTCAACAGAGAGTCCATCGCTCGCGCGGCGGCCTCGTTTTCCGTTGAGTTCATCTCCTTCCTGAATTTCGTCCTGATCGTGTGAATTTGTACATTTCACATGTTCATCGCATTCACCTCCACTGGGTGACTGCGAAAGTGAATGCGGCGTAGGTGACCATAGTACCACCCGTGAGAAGACTGTAAGGAGCGCCGAAGCTGCTGTACAATATTCCCATGACGAGGGCGATCTCTAGTGCAGTAGGGACGATGTTGAAGACCATGGCGGTTAAGATGAAATTGATTCCTCTGAAGAAGATGAGTGATGACGTCTCGATGGAAAGATCTCGTCATCAGTCACGGGTGATGATGGAGGTGACGATGTGTGTATTTATTTTTCGTCATGATGGAGAAGAGATGATTCAAATTAGATGATGGGAGTAGAATGAAATTCTTATTGTGTGAAGAAATAATAGATATTTTGTTTCATAGAAGTCGAACCTCGATCCACGGTCGATGATGCGCGAGAGGGCTCCGGTCTGTCTCGACAGATGAAACTGTAAATCGAGGGAATGAAGGTGAAAGAAGGTGGATGTGGACACTTGCTGCCACCTCATCAGATGATCTCATCGAATGACAATGAAGAGATGAAACTCACTCGAATGGCCTTCTGAGCGACTTTAGCGAAGACAGCGCTTCTCAATTCGTTGAAACCAGCAGCACCTGCCCTGGCGATACCATCTTCAAGTCCAATCAGAATCACACCAAACAGATCGACTCTCACAGCCGATGATGGCGGCGACAGGAAGGACCATCAAGGACGGTTCGGCATTCAACGAATCGACGATGGTCTTGAACAAGATGGGCACTTGGACGTTGAGTAGCTGTGATGTCGATGGTGAGATGAAAATAAACGTTTCGTTCAGAATCACCTTCGAACCAACGAGCAGGGCCAATGCGAGGAAGAATCTGGCCTGTAATCTCGGTTCCCCCTTAGGCCACAGATACTTTGCCAGACTGAGTATATCGGTCGTCTTCAACTCGGGAGGATTGCCCTCTATTTTATTGCTGATGCCCTTGCTCTTCTCTTCTCGAATCAGCATGATATCTGATGTATCTCCTACCTGATGTATTAACAGTGGTTGCATAGACTCTGTGATGAATGTGGGTCTCGTTGATCGTGTTTTTAAGAGGAGTTCTCGTCGATGTCAATCGATGGGTGAGCTGTCCGCACGATGGTCGAATCAGCGATGTAGGAGTACAAAGAGGTGATATCCTAGGACTCTGGAACCCTCTCACCAGTAGCTGTCGCAGGGCCATTACGATCTGTCGTCATCACCACATGTGGTGACACACAAACAACCCGACATCATCGAAAAGATGATCGACACGCTTAAGAAGAACTCAAGGAAGATCCACGGATGGATAGCACCAGTCGTGACACCAGGTCTACTCATCATCGCCCTGACTGGTGTCTGTTATCGATGGTCGCGCAAAGTCTTTGGATACGAGAAGAATGAAGTGTCTTGGCTGATAGAACTGCACCAAACTGGCTATTTGACATATCCCCTCTTGTATGTCTTCTTCCACGGTATCCCACTGGTACTACTATCATGGACAGGATTTTATATGGTGAGAAGTTGAGTCAGAAGCACACGAAATTGATTCTTCAGATTCGTTCGTTCTGGCAGAAGAACTTTGTCTTCGAAATGCCCCAGACTGCCCGACACCTCCATCAAAAGTTATCTTCTTTTCTATTCATCGGTGACCTTCCATTCGAATTAGAATCTTTGGCTCATCATCATAGCATTGGGACTCACTGCATTGACGGGAGTATTGTATAGAGTTGGCAAGGACGTCTTCATGTTGGAGAAGAAGTACGTCAAATGGTTGATGGTCATCCATCAGGTGAGCACAGACGATGAGAGATGAAGCATTATTGATTGACGTGACAAGGGGTCTTATTTTCCATACGCAGAGGTGAGAGGAGTGTGCTATAAAAGTAAAGAATGATACAGATCATCTACACGGCATTTGTGGGCATCGGTTTGATCTCGATGATCACCTCGGGTGGAGTTGTCTTCGTACAGAAGCAGATTGCTCGGTACAGAGGATAAATAATTACAATTGTAGAAACTATTCGATTCTATGAAAGAGGCAGTGCTATTGTCTGTGTGGGAGGAGAAAGAAGGAGTCCTCTTTCACTGAATGACGAGAGAGTGAACGCGTGCAAAATGGCGATGAAGTAAATTGTAGATTGCTTTTATTTTTGTTTTTACCATAGAGCGTCCCTCTTCCCTCGGCATCCATCCATCAATGCCTCTTTCAGGTTCGCAGACTCATGGTGAATATTCAGGTTCGTGATCAAGTATACAGGTTATACCCTGCGCAGGGGAGATGCACCCATCTTCCTAGGCAATCCGGCAACAGCCACCCCCGCAAACTTGTCTAATGCGGCGGTCCAAGGATCTCTGGTGGTTTGTATCGAGCACATGGCCTCTCTGTGCTCCTTCGCCAGTCACATCTTTAGCGAGATCGTTAAAGAGGCATCAACAACTTATCAGAGGGTCGAGACATTGAGAGGTAGAGTTCAAGATGCCGTCCAACTGCTGGTGAGCGCCTCGGCAAGGTTCGCATTTCCATCTCATAACGAATCTGCAGCCCACCGTGGAAGATACGTTCGTGAAATCCTCAACCGAGGTTCTGTTTAACAATCAGCGAAGCTTCTTTGCGTCGGCGACGAATGAGGGAGCCCAGCTGTTTACAAAGGACAACCGCACCAATTCCATCAATCAAACGTATGGTCGCGCAGAAAAGCCTCCCAGTTTCAGCAGAGTCAATCCTTACATGGAAAACAACATGGACGCTCTCAAACTCTATTCTAACCCGGAATTCTTCTTGGAACAGTGGATCGAAGAGCAGATGCGCATCAGAGAGGCCAATAAGAAACTGAGAGCTCAGAAGAAAGCGGCGAAAGCCAAAAAGGCTCAGACCGAAGACACCAAATCGGGTGTCGTTCAGGTGCATCTAGTCTTCCTTCATCTTCCTCACTTTACACGTTGTCCTCTGTCCTCATCATCTCCTAGGTGGCCAAGATGGTGGTGGTCCGTTACGACAAAGACACTGGACAGAAGATCATCGAGGAAGTTCCACAGGTCGCAGCCCATTCGACAGTCCAATCTCAGTTGACCTACGCCGAAGGTGGCAAGCCGATCGATTTCTCTCATGCAAACGTTCCCGCGTACTCTTCACCTCCACCGGTCTCTTCTTTCTCAGCGCCTCCATCTGGCTCCACGCTGCGTGCTCCGTCTCACACTTCTTACGCGCCACCTGCAGGTGAGAGAGAAGAGAAGATCGTCTTAACGATCCGACAGTTCAGGAATACATACCACCTCCCCCGACAGCGGCCACTGGCTTTCCATCTGCACCTCAATACGTGGCACCTCCTCAGGTGTACACCCCTCCCCCTCAGCATTCTCAAGTGTACCCCCAACAGCCCTCTCAAGTCTATCCTCAACAGGCATACACTTCTGCACCACAAGCACTGGCTGCACCAACCGCCCCAGCGTGAGTCCTTCATCTGCATGGAAATCTCCTTTTCAAACTGCGCAGGGCTCCAGCACCACCCCCACCACCGAGTGCTCCTGCTCCTCCCCCACCACCCTCTGGTGGAGGCGGTGGCGGCGGCGGCATGGGAAGCTTGGCCGGAGCCCTCGGTAATGTCTCACTCAACTCTGCCGCGGCCAGAGCAAAGGTAAAGTTTATTAATGTCTGACAATGTGCATCTCATGAATGCTTGATGTTGATCGTGTTCAGCCCGTTGATGAGAGATCGAGCCTTTTGAACCAGATCAAATTGGGAGCGAACCTCAAATCGGCCCAGACTCGTGCTGTGGCGGACACCCCCGCGAAGGAGGAAACGAACTCGGTGGCCAGCATCTTGGCTCGTCGCATTGCCATCGCGGGCAGTGATTCAGAGTCGGATGAGGAGGACAATGAAGAATGGGACTAAATACAAAAGTCTTTATATAAAGTCACATCAGTTTGTCTTTGTTTCGGATAGAACGATGGACTGCAAGTGGATGCTGCGCTCTTCTTTACGTATCGTGAAATTGGCCTTGAAGCCGTGAGTGGGTGTGATCTTGTGCTTCCTCCACAGATGCATCGTTCCATTGTCCTCGCCATCTACTTGGATGGCGATGTATAGGGGCACCCATCTCTCATACAGTGAGATGTTGGTCACTTCGTTGGTGATCTCGCTCAAGAGGAGGAGACATTGTTTCTCCTCTGCCGCCCTGTTAGAGTGAGTGGGTCTCCGTCTGGCATCATTGAATCACCAGAATTGGTTCAGATAGTTTTGTGCGTCTGTGAGGTAAGCCAGCATCCGTGCTGCATCATTCGATGTTCTGTCTATACGTCAACCTTTGAGACGTCTGCAGTGACACACCCCACCATCCCTCTAAAGTCATCGACGATTATGAGCTCCGGTTTTCGTTTCAAGAGGTGAACATGAGCGAGTGTGTGGATCATGGAGGTACAATCCTCTACGTATCTGAAGGTGTCACGCATGACTCGAAGATGCACATCACTTGATCTTGACTCTCTTCATCGCCGCCTTGGTGAAGCTATCCTCACCGGCAGGGAATGCAAATTCGATGTTCTGTAATCCCTTTCTCGCAAAGAACAAGACTTCTCTGTCTTCCATTCCGTAAGTCATTGCATAGTGAAGTACGAAAGAGGTCAGACAACTGTAGGATATAAGGGTCATCCCATGCGATACACATCACCTTCTCTTTTGACCAACCAGAAAGGCAGAGCTGCAGTTTGTGATGGAACATTGCTCCTGCAATCGATTGACGGTCTCATCTCCTCCTTTCAATGCGTCTGCATTTTGCACGAAGAATCTGTGTAACTCGATGGACATCGCTCTGGTCCACTCCAGAGCGTTTTGCGGAATTTTCAACTTGAGAATGTGTCATCAAGATCAGATCACATCATATCGCATCAGCACAAACTCAACACAATGGTAAAGGGAGAGAAGGTTACAAAGACAACACAGAAGAAACTGAACGCACCAACGAAAAGCTTTGGGTCAAAGCTTGCTGGTGCTTTTAGATTAATTACCAACACCACAAAAGACAGTTTTCTCAACGGAGTGTGGCTGGCACAGACTCTGATTGTCCCCGTCACGGTCTTATTTGTCATGATCGTCGTCCCCCTCAATCGTGCCATCGCAATGGACGAGTTCTTGATCGAATCTACGGAGCTCAACGCAGGAGCCATCCTTCAAGATTACGAGAACACCGTCGAGGCCATCAAGAAGAATCAAGCCATGAACGGAGACCAGCCCACCAGTTCAACCCTTTAAATGAACGTGAGTGCCACCTCTAATCCATCTTTATCCATCATCATCCACACACGCTCACTCACCATCGCAGGCACACGTCACTTGAAGATTCGAATAAAAGAGTAACATCCTCTACGTCTTTAATTTCTTCTCTGTGGTGGAGGAGGCCTGGGGTCCTCTCTTCTGTCGTAGAGAGGCTCGATCTTCTCCTGCTTCTTCCTCTTGCTCATCTTGTTTGGGTCGGCTCCCTTGAAGTATTTTGGCGCCAACTCCACAAGCCATCTCGGATCGATGGCGGTGACTTCTCTCATGTACTCTTTTGTGGTCAACACGAGCTCGTGATAGAGGACGTAGTCAGGGTTCTTCTGGAAGAGAGAAGATGAAGGATGGATGTAGACCGGTTGTCCCTCTACGAGTGTCTTGTAACCCTCCTGAGGGTCCTTCTTGGCGGTGTGTGAAAAGAAACCACTGCAGATGGCCTTCCTGATCTTGATGAAGTTTCTCCCGGCCGACAGGATGTCTAAACGGTATCTGTCCATGATGGTGAGCAGCTGCTTTCGAATGTCTTGGGCCTTCTTCATCGTTCGGTGTTGGATGAAATTCTCAAAGCACCACGCGCTAGAAAAGTTGTTGGTCTTCCAGGACTCGTAGACAGCGAGGACCGTCAGATGATCTCCCTCCGGCTGATGAAACTTCGCCTTCTTCTGGTCGGCCTGCTGCTGCTTCTCTTTCGGGCGATAAAAGATGTTGGGAACGCTGATCATGGCGGTGATGGTGAGGATCTCATCGGAGCAGCCAAACTCGACGCTCTTGATGAGCATCTTGGACAAGCTGGGGTCTAAAGGAAACTCTGCCATCTTTCTACCCAATCGAGTGAGCAGACCTTCATCGTCCAACGCATCGAGCGTGTAGAGCTGCTCGAGCGCCACGATGAGCGTGGCCACCGGTGGGGGGTCCATAAAATCAAAGTGAATGAGGTCGTTGATGCCCAAGGCTTTCAGCATGAGGACCGTGTTCGACAAGTTTGTCCTCTGAATCTCTGGGATGGTGGTGGGAATCATCTCGTTGTTGAATGCCTCTTCGGTGTACAATCGGTAGCATTTGCCCGGACCCGTCCTGCCTGCTCTCCCTGCCCTCTGCACCGCCTGAGCCTGACTGATCGGCACGACGATGAGAGAGTCCATTCCAATCTTCGAGTTGTAAGCCTTCTGCTTGCAGAAGCCGGGGTCGACCACGTAGAAGATACCGTCAATGGTGAGGGATGTCTCTGCAATGTTCGTGGCCAAAACGACTTTTCGGCTGCCCGGCGGGGCCGGGTCGAAAATCTTCGTCTGCATCTCAGAAGGGAGGGCACTGTAGACGGGCAGGATGATGAGCTCGGGGACTTGACTTCCCAAGGCTTTCATTCTCTCGTACAGAATCTGTGCGGCGGTGTCGATCTCTTCTTGTCCCGTGAGGAATACGAGAATGTCCCCCGGTGGTTCGCTGAGGTGGATCTGCATGACCGTGATGAGAGATGCGTCGAGGTAGTCAGACTCGGGCGATTTCGTGTAGAGGATCTGTACTTTGAACATCTTTCCTTGGATGGTAAAGATGGGTGGACCACCAAAGTACTGACTGAACTTCTCTGCGTTGAGCGTGGCAGAGGTGACGATGATCTTCAGGTCCTTCCTCTTCTCGATCGTCTTCTTTAAGAGGCCGAACAGAACGTCCGTGTGGATCGTCCTCTCGTGTGCTTCGTCCAGAATGATGACCGAGTAGTTCTTCAGCAGGGGGTCCAACAGGCACTCTCTCAACAGCATACCGTCCGTCATGTACTTTACGAGGGTGCTCGGGCTCGTCCTGTCTTCGAATCGAATGGCATAGCCCACTTCTTCTCCCAACTTGCAGCCGAACTCTTCGGCGACTCTCTTCGCCACGGAAACGGCGGCCACGCGGCGAGGTTGAGTGCAGCCGATGCGACCCGTTGTAGTGTAACCCGCCTCGGCGAGATACTGTGTCATCTGTGTCGTCTTGCCTGATCCAGTCTCTCCAATGACGACGAGAACTTGGTTGTCGCGTACGGCGGCTAAGAATTGCTGCTTGACTTGGAAGATAGGAAGGGACTCCTTCTGCTCTCGAATGGTGCCCTTGTGCTGTATGCCCATTCGTGTGTCTTTTGTTCTCTTCCACTCGGGGACTTCTTCTTCGTGTGGCATTCGAGTCTGCTGTGGCTGCCCGGTGGGTTGTTGCATGGGGTCCTCCATGTTGTAGTTGTTGTGTGATACGGTGCGGCCTTCTTTCGCGGCCTTCTGTTGCTCTCTCAATTCTCTCCTCTCTTTCGCGAGTTGACTCTGAGTCATGGCCGCACGAGACAGTGTACCATCGGGATTCTTTACAATTTTGACGGGGGACAGAGCCAGGGACGTCTTCACTTGTCCTCTTAAGAAGGGGGCCTCGTCTTCGTTCCTCTCCACTTCGAAGGCTTGCTCTTGTTCTTCTTCTTCTTGGTGGAGGAGACCGGTCTCTTCATCGAAGCCGGGATATTCTTGGACTTTGAGGACGCCCGATGCGATGAGCTGCTTCTCGATCCACCTCTCTGGTGAGGTCTTTGTCTTTGTGGGCCGGCGCGTGACCTCTTCGGAGTCGGTGTCGTCAAAGGTTCTCTTCTTGGCCGAGCGATCTCGATCTCCGCGATCTTGATCTCTGTATGAGATGTGAGATGGAGATGATGGTGGGGGAGAGGTGTCACCTGAAGGAAGGACGACCGCCGCCGAGATCTCGTCCGTTGCTCTGGTCGGCTTCTTTCATGGATAATGACACTTTGCCTCCGGAGATGGACAAGATCTGCAGATAGATTTAGAGTCGCTCTAGAGTCGCTCTAGATGGATCTCGATCATGCACCTTGACGTAAACGGATTGGTTTCTGGAAACAATGTCTTCGACTCTCTCGACTCTCGTGTTGGCCATCTGAGAGATGTGTACGAGTCCTTCTGCTCTTCCAGTTACACCCTCTAATGATACGAAACAGCCAAAATCCTTGATGCCGGTGACTCTTCCTCGATAGATCTTCCCCTCTTCGGCTTCTTGTAACTCTTCTCTGCGATCTCTCCTCCTATCGTCTTCATTTCTCCTCCTATCATCGTCCCTCCTACGATCGTAATCTCGATCATCCCTTCTTCTATCGTCGTCGTATCTGTCGTCTCTTCTGTCCCTCCTCGACCCCCGTGATTCCTCTTCTCTCCTCCTATCTTCATGTCTCCTATCTCTATCTACATCTGCCCTAGATGTCTGACGAGTCTCCAATACGATAGGCTCTTGATTGGACATAGACAGTCCGGGAAAGAATGGGTCCGCGTCATCGCTCCTCTTCTTGATTTCGGCACTGCTCTTCTGTGGCTCTTCCTTCTTCTCTGGTTGTTTCTTCTCGATCTCTTTCACGAGTTCCTTCGCTGGAGCTTTCTTTGGTAGCAGTCTCTTTATGAGGAGAAAGAGAGATTCGATTAGAGAATCGGAGAACTCTGCCTCATTCTCTAACAACTGTTTCTTGAATTCTTCTGTGCTAGAACTGTTGTCCCCCAGATGTATGACGAACTCAGCAAGGTCCTTGTCCTTGATACTCAAGTGATTCTCAAGCTCGGTACATACTTTAGATACTAAACCAATAAAGTTGAGTTTGGCAAAGTCCATCAGGTGATTCGATCTCTTTTGTGAATCGACATCACGATCACCCTCGACTCTTCCAGGAACGTTCAACAACGGACCAATTCATTGCGACGCAACACGCCTTCTTTCTTGACGCCAGGATCAGTAGTAGTCTTGACCCAGACAAGAGGAAAGGGTTTAGAACATCCCATTCGATGAAATTTACAGCATAACACACAATAGAGGCCGTTGCCCCTGTTGGTTGTCTCACGCCCCTTTCGTCGTGTAAATTTCAGCCCGAAGGACTCTCCGTACTCGTTACCTATCCCATCGACAGGTCTTTAAGACAGAGATATATCGCGATAATTATCTCGCTGATGTTCACGCGAAGCCTCCTGATAGGAACGGTGTCTTGTAAGAGAAAAGCCAAATGTGTGGTAGGATGTGAACACAGGGGAATATGCCGCTCATTCGGGGGCCATTTGAGCAGACCAGGACACGATGGGAAGCAGAGAGAGCCATTCAGGTCCCCGTTATAACGAAGGGCCAGGAGACAATTCACACGATAGGATGAGGCGTTCACCAGAAAGGAGAAAAAGACCTCATTCTGCGCTTTTGCGTGTCCACAGAGATACCCAAAAGGCCCTTAAGTTTGGTTTTTTTCCGCTCTGTGGGTGAACGAGGTTGATGCGAGGGAGTGTTCCTCCGTCTCTTCCCTATCATACCGATAGGGGAGCAATCCAGAAAATTCGCTCTATAGAAAGGCATTCAGTCCCTTTGGAAGAGAGACGCCTCCACGAACAGAGAAACTATCCCCTGACGAGGTAAATCGACAAGAGCGGAGAGAGACAACGTAGAAAGGAAACTGAAAGATGAAGATGGATACTCTCGAGCAGACCCGAACAGAGGTCGTTGATTTGAACAACATCCTTCAAGATGAGCGTCTGTGCGGATGCTTCAGGATGTTCTTGGAGGACAAGTGTGCCGAAGAGAACCTCCTCTTCTGGGTGGATGTATCACGATTACATCGGGAGCCACCACAGGAACCATCGGTGGAGATCAACAGAATCTTGACCAAGTACTTTCGAAGAGGATCGACCTGCGAGATCAATATTTCACACAACGAGCGCTCCAAGCTTACGAGGGATTTGGAGAATAATCCAGAAGACATCACTGCCTTCGACAAGATACAACGAGGAGTTGAGAAGAGTATGGACGCCGAGTTCCTCCTTCCCTTCCTATCCAGCAAGTACTACGCAGATCCATCAGATCGAGGAAAGACATCGAAACGGACCGCCACATTCGATCTCGGAGGCTACACCCACATCAGCAAACAGAGCACGAGGAAAAGAAGACTCTTCAGTTTCTGCTTTCCATCCAGATCGCCACTCCGTCTCGTGCTGAACCTGCAGACGCCGCCGAGAAAGGCTTAAGATGTCTCGCACGAGGAGTACAATACCATTATTTGAGAGACGAATGTCCATTGGAGAGAGAGATCGAGGACTCGCGAGTCCAGGCGTGGGCGACACAGCCATTCAATTTTGACCAGAGTGTTTATATAAACAAATTGTGATTAAACCATTTGTTCGATTATCGATACGTATTGTCCAAGAATGACCATATCCATCACATTTAGAGGAACGCAGCGGTCGTTTCCACCTCGATTCCACCCGTTCGTCGCTCACCATTCACTACGGTGACCATCAATCACTTAAACGCCTTATCATCTCAGGTGGCCGACGTCAGAGGACAATTCCCGCCGGAAATTTAGATTTCTATTTTCCAAAACCTTGGTGATACTGCTCACCGTTAAGCAGACATCTTCCACGCCTTTCGTGGGCGGACGTTCATCTTCACGACGATATCTTTGATATTCCTTAAAATGAGGACATATAAAGTAACGCCATGTAGTTCGTGTCATCTATACATCCGACACTTCTGTTGTGAGGCTGATTTCTTAGCCTTCTGTTGCAGCGTGTCTCTTCTGTATCGCTCTCATGTGAAGCTCATCGTGATGTGTTCCCGCCCGTGCTGGGCAGTGTTCGAAGTAATACGATGTGTAGAACAGTCGGAAATAAATCAACACCACCATCATCAGGAGGCGCATGTCGGAACAGAGGATCGAAGAGGCGTCGCCAGAGTTGAGATTGAAGCAAGGTCATCTCTCCATCTTGTTCGAATGATGACGATGATTGCAGATCAAGCCGCATACGGAGAGATCTTCACGAGCTTATTGCAGAATGACCCGGACTTCAGGAAGTCGGTGGAGGGATTCTTCTTCAACATGGAAAGAGGTTTAGGTCATTTGCAGCACACACAA
Source organism: Planoprotostelium fungivorum (assembly GCA_003024175.1). Classification (NCBI taxonomy): domain Eukaryota; phylum Evosea; class Variosea; order Cavosteliida; family Cavosteliaceae; genus Planoprotostelium; species Planoprotostelium fungivorum. Next base: position 28,398 of record MDYQ01000161.1, on the reverse strand, counting down.
TCACCAGAGGAGAAGGATGTACCTTCACCTCAGCAGATGGAATCACAGATAGAACTAAAACGGTAACGGGGCGAAGAAGATCGAGATCGGATCCACAATGCTGCATCGATCATCTTACATAATGAAAAATAGGAGGGATTGTCTTCCACTTAGTCAGTCGACTGGAGACCTCCCTCTTGTCATTCATCTTCGAGTGTTGAATGTACGACACTTCTTCGAATCATGAAATTCTATAACAGTGATTGGTTTCATTATAGAAGAGTGTACACTGTACATTTATCAGTTACATGATGAGAAAGTAAGCAGATAAGACCCTGCATGCTCCAAAATGAAGCGAAATTGAATTGAAGTCATCACCTGGCGTGTTGTTTGTAAGCTGACTTGAAAACCGAATTTCCGTGATCACTCATTCAGCGAACATGCAGGGTCAAATGCACGCATTACTCTGTAGTATTGCAGATAGTATTCCACCTCTTAAAGATGAACAATCGTCAGCGTTGGAAGTATGAGTGAAGATCGTAATCATTCATTCACCAAGACAGATCCTTCATACGTTTAGACCTGTGAGTGTCAGACATATCTCTCCATTGTTACCTCTGTTTCCAGAAGAGTGTAGCTCAATCGGTGGGATCTCATCCTCCACCCTCTCTGATCTCACAGGTAGCTGGAGTCCATCAGGTCAAAGTGATCCAACAGCACAAGAACGATAGCTGCGGATATTATTCTGTCTTCAATCTTACGATGGCTCTCTCATGCATCCTCTCTCCCCCCGATCTTTGTCCTCTGTTCTCTCGACAAATTACAAACTATGCTGCCTTCTGGCTTCGGTTCTACGAGATGAAGAAGATCCTGCTTCGTACCGCCGAAGATGAAGGGAAGAAGGGAAGGGCACACTATCCGTGGACTCGCAAACACATAGATGGTGAATACACGGCGGTGACAATCGAGCTCATTCGAGCATTAGAACATGTGATGGAGAGATTGTATCTCCACAAGATCATAGAGTACGACCCATGGTTATCACTGCTGAGACAATGGATGCCACACGGGGAGGTATTGTGCGGCTCGGTCTTGTCATCTCAACAGACACAGATGATCACAGAGTCACCATACAGTTACGACTCACACGATCTATTTGGCTTCACATTCTTGGCTGAAATGTCGAGCAGTACTCTCAAATATAATTGGTGCTGGCCAAGCGGTCTCTCTTGACTTACGCTTCTCAGCCTGCAGGTGAAAAACATTTTAAAGTTGGAAAAGATATTCGAGAGGTTCCACGAGAGGAGAGAATACGCTCACGCCTTCATGATGGGACAGACGAATCACTGGTTGTGTCTCTTCATCATCAAGGCATGTCACATCACTCACATTGCTAATCACCATCCCATCCTCTTCTATCATCTGAACAACAGCAGTGCGAAGGTAAGACGGAAACTCTCTTGATGGATTCACGCAACACACCTCTCCTCCACAAGACCGACATAGACATTCGAAACGACGTGAAGAAGGACATGGACGAGAACCCAGATCGAGACAGAGACGAAGAGGAGAAGAGGGAGGTGATGGAGCAGTACGTCCGATCCATGGTCGACACGCGAGACACTTGCCTCTTGTTTCACCGCTGTGCGTTGGGGGAACGAAACATTGTCGACACGTTGGTCGATGTGAACATCAGTGGCTTCTTTGAAAACTTTGAGACGAGAACGGGACCTCTAAATGCATCGGGAGGTCAGTGGAGACGTCTAACGGTGGGCTCACGTCTTCAGGTGTAGATGGTGTCGATCGCGATGAGTTCATGTGCCTTTTCATCGACTGGCTGGAGAATTGGTATCCTCCTGCCGTCATCGAGGCCAACATCCAGCAGACCATCTTGTCTCTTGGCTTAGAACGATTGGGCATAGAACACAGACGGAGGTGACGAGACACATAGAGGAGAAGGTCTTTCTGGATGAACGCGATGTAGGTTGATGATGTGGACAAAAAAGGTGGCGTGGGCCGTCCTCTCTTGTGAGATGAAAGACGCTACGGTGGATCGCTTCATGGTGACTCTGCCATGGTTTCAACAACACTTTGGAGAGGAGATAAAACCGTGATGATCTCTCTTCCATCTCCGTCTGATGTCATGCGATCATCAAACGAGTCCGTCTGTCCCTCAAAGTACACATGAGAAAGAGATACAAGTACATTCGTTTTATATTAGCCCGGGACATCTGGTATATGTGTGGGTACCTTCAGATGTCCATTCGCCTTCTTAAAAGCCCACAGCTCGTGGAATCGCAGTATCCAGAGCTCATGGTTCTTCTTCTGTCTTCCCGTGAAGGTGACGACGTTGGCGGCGTTCAAGATTTCAACTTCGGCGGAGGCAATCTGCTCGTCCGTGTTGTCTTGCAGCTGGTCTCTGTTGGCCTGTCTCTTCTTGTGGTGCTTGGTCCAGGCAAAGTCGATGAGGTCCAGCAGCTGGATGCGGTAGGAGGGTAGCTCTCCGGACTTTCTGTCTTGTCTCTGGGTGCACATCCAAGATGCCAGTTGATTTCGCTTCATGGTCATCTTGCCCGTAGCGATCTTGGCGGATTTGAGGATGGTCGGTGATGTGTTTTGGATGAAAGTCTGTGGGGGGAGTGTGGCTTGGATGGCGTTGATGATGGGCTTTACGTCTGTGACGGGCTCTTGGAGGGGGGCAACTATTGGGAGGAAGGCAGGTGTCGTGTTTGTCGTCTCGGTGGAGGGTTCCTCCCGGATGCTTCTCTCAAATGAAGCGAAAGTCATCATATCGATGGCCTGGCGAAGGAGTTCGGACCTAAATGATATTTGAGAAAATGTAGGAATGTAAGAGATGCTTCACCTCTCAGGAGTCAGAGAATTGTTCTGCAGCTCTTGCATCTGTGTCTCGAACCATTTGATGTCTTCACTCGAAGGGTTTTCTCCGGCATTGACTGCCTTCCTCAGCGAGTCATATCTCTTCATCCAGTCTGAAGAGGAAGAGGTTTGGGCAATGGCTGTTGCCAAAGCCGCATCCCAGTCCAAATCTTGAATCGAGGAGAGGAAGTCATAGTCCGGCTCGTGAGAGGGGAAAGAGGGGTTATTAAAGTCTTCTAATATGTTCTCCTCCATACAAAAAGGTGCCACTAAAATGGGGTCGTTCGAGACCTTTAATCTCTTCACAGAGGGCTCCTCGTTGCCACTATCATATATCTAAACTCGTTTCAGAGGTAGCTGGAGTGGTTGACTTTACCTCTTCTCCCTGGCTGTCTCCAAAATCATTCGAAGACTTCCTCTTAATCTGCTGTGGAACGTCTGGTGTCTCGTTGAAAGAGAATAGTTGGGATAGATAGTCGGGTATGGAGATGGAATCCATAGCGTTCTGTTCGAGTCAGCGCCTGATGACAGAATGCAAAAGGCCGCATCATCCAGAGTCTGGAGGAACACCCTTCCGACACAAGATGTATTCATATGAACGTATTCAACCATGTCTATAGACGATGCTCACCGTCGTAGAAATTTACAAACCAATGTAGCGTGCTGTTATGTGCTTCCGTTAAGGACTTCTGTTCTTTCTGATTGGGTTCTTCCGCTTCACACAAAACGCACGTTTCAGAAATTTCCTTCAACTTTCCCGACGTACCCGCTGGGTTCCCTTGCCAGAAGCACACACGAAGATGCGGAGTACGAGACCAACACCTCTCCTCTTTATATCCAACCGTCCTGCATCACTTTCGTCTTCTATAACCATTCTCCTCGATCGTTCTCAAGCGTCGGAGGGTTCGGAGGGCGACCTGTCGGGATGTCTTAGACTCCGGTACAAGCCGAGAACGGAGATGAACTGAGAAAGAAAGGAGAAGGAGTACCTTTTGCATCGAAAAGTGTTCCACGACGTGCTGCCTGGCGAGTTTCCCTCTCTCTTTCGCTTCTTTCTCTTCCCGACTTACCCGTCGCATGAGTTGCATGAGGTGGGGAAGGGAGGGCTGTGTGTGTATTCAGAATGGATGTGGCTGTCACCGTCTTTTCTGGATATCCAGAAAACACACCTTGGCCCACCGCTGTCCTTCCACATCGCTTTCTTCGATCCCATCGATGGGGATCAGGTAGCTGTTGTCTTCTCTCATGAATTCTGTCTGACCGGACCAGTTCGTGGCGATGACGGGTAGTTCCATGGACATTGCTTCGATGATAGGTAGCCCCCAGCCTTCACCTCTCGTGGGGAGGACGAATGCATCGAAGTTCTTGTAGAGGGAAGGCATGTCGGTCTCAGGTAAGGACTGTGTGGTCACGTGAATGTTCCGCGGATCCAATCTGGTCGACTTTAGACAATGGACGTGTGGAGGAGCTCTGATGTGTGTCGATCACACACCCTTTACTCTTGGCGAAATCGTTGATGACTGCCATGACTTGTTGGACATCTCTCGCCAGGTAATCAGATACACCGTACAAGTAAGTCTGTAGCCACAGCTCGACGTTCTCCGTCGGCTTAAACTCCTTCATGAACGCTTCTAATAGAACGTCCCACCCCTTTCGATCTTCCCTGTCGGTTCATCAGCACTCAATCGATGAGAATCACGTGAGACATCTCACCACTTGAACACAGAGAAGAAGAGGAACTTGCTGTGATCCATCCCCTCTATCTTCAAGGGTCGTGTGACGTGAGGATTCCACAGGTCTACATCTACGGCCTCCGGCATCACGATGACCTTGTCCTTCGGAACACCTCTGCACCTCTTCACTCGACCATTTCAAAGAAGCAAAGACTCACGCTCTCACAAACTGTTCAAAGTGAAAAGTAGAGGGCACCCACACTTCGTCCACGCTCTCGATTCGCTCGAGCCACTTGTCAGGCATGGGGTCAGATTCGGTCATGCTGGGCTCTGATCGGTTCTCCCTCATGTGTCTCTCGACTTCACCTCCTGCCTATGACGTACTTGGGTCGATTCTCTATGACGATATTTCCTCGATAAGGCCACTTTGGATAACTAGACATCCATGAGTCACGACACGCGAGTCTCTGTCTTACTTGGTCGGTGGTTTGTGTGACACGAAGAAGGAGGGAGAAGTGATCTTCTTAGACGATATCCTGTCCATGGTCTCCTTCACACTCTGTGGAAACCCGGGGCAGAAGCATTCGGGTCCGGAGACGGTGGACACTCTGACTTGTCCTTCTAAGGGGGCTAAGAGGCCGATCGTCTCGATGTTGAGGCCGGTGCACCCGCAGTAACCATCCCACATCAAGCTCGTGCTTTCACTCGGTGGCTGAGGTAGCACCTGCTTGTCTTTAGTGAATGACTTTGCCGTCGTTGTACCGTCTTCCATCGGCCCTCGAATTCTCTCATCTTCTCATCGTACTTTGTGTTTCTAGAATAAATGTCACCGTATGCGTTGTATTCTCTCTTTCTCGCGGGATACAATCTACAGACGATCAGTTTGAGATGGAGCGAGGACCTCATCAGCACCTGTCGACCAACTTGTCGTCTAATCGGAGGCTCAGTTGGCTCGCGATGAATTGTCCCTGAGCTTGCTCGTATCTGAGGTCAAAATCGATATCCTGCGTGCATCAGATGAGATACTGTCAGAGCTTTCACACTTGTAGGTAAGGCAGTCCATCGAATAGAGGATCGAATCCTCCGACAGATTCGAATTTCTTCTTGTCGATCATGAGACCGTGTCGCACGACGTGACCTCTCTCGGTGATGGAAGATGAGATGTATACGAGGGGGTGATATCCCCTCTTCTTCAGATGGAAACCTTGTTCGCAGTTACCTCCTATGCCGGATCCAATTAGCGTGTCGTTGGGTGAGGCGGAGACGAGCAGGGAGCCCGTGGCTGATATACCGGAGGATTTTAGTTTCTGAGCGGTGGCCATGATGTCCCACACACGAGACGAGATGAAGGAGGGGATAGACTTTCTGAGGCGGTGAGACGATGAGATGATGGGAAGACGAGAAGATGAGATGGTGATAACTGACCTGGATGAGATGTACTTTGGTCCGGCTGATGATGGAGAAGACATGTTCAAGATGTCTGTGAGACAGGACGTAGAAGGAACAAAGTATAGGTAGCCACCGGCAGCTGATCGAGCCGCTCGGTTGAGGATGGTGCTTTCCTTTGAAACAGGGAAGCCGATGATCTTCAAATTCAGATTGGGTGCTAGTTCGTGATACTGAGATGCGTTGGTCACTGTGACACGGTCAGAAGATTAGAGAGGGTATCAGACCTGAGTGGGTTTGGGAGACGATGAGGATCTCTACTCCTTCTGAGAGAGGTAGAACATCTTTAGGTTGCAATAGAAGTGTATTGATCTGTTTTCGTATCAATTAGCCTTCATTCGTCTTTGCTTATTGTTTCTCACCAATCCTTGAGCTGATTCTTCTGAATCAGATGCATCGACAATGATAGACAACAGTGGTGGTTGTAACAGTGTGATCTAGGAAGGTTAGATCGACCTGTATTGTTCTCACCCACTTGCTCTCTCCTCTCCCTCATTTGTTGTCGAAGTGATTCGTATTGTTGCTTCCAATGTTCACCATTATGATTTGCTTTCGGATCGGGCTCAATGTGAGTCAATAGACGTGCAATGTAAAAAAACCAAAGGAGAATGAAGCATAGACCCAATAATGTGTATTTCTGCTTGGATGTCAAGAGAGGTCTGACCTTTCTCTCGTAGAAGATGTTGTTGCTCATTGCATTCTGTGATGCGATCGATGTGACACATTGACAGCAGTCATTTTTCTGAGAGGAAGAGATGGGGGATGAAGCCACGAGTGGCGCTGGTTTCAAAAATTGGGTTCAGGTTAGCAGAATTCATCATTTGATATCATCTGAACTTGCATTAGCAACTGGGAATAGATGTCAACCAAGGTCTTCGGTTTGTATTCAATAACACTGATCCTTCTTACCTATAATAGGTGGCAATATTTCCCAGAAACTGGCCGTGGTATTGGCACAGACAAAACCATCAAAGTGAGCCATCTACCACAGATCATCGCGATAATGTACGATAGCCTGGAGAGTTGTTGATGCGTCTACCGCTGCACACCATCATCACAACCGATACGGTGTTCAAGTGAGGATCTCATCTCTGCCTCCAATGGTCACCTTCACATTATGTTTGAAACAACACGATCGTCATGTTGACCTGTTCAGATGCCCACACCTCGGCGAATGGTCACAAGCAAACGTTTCGAAACTGCTCCACCCTGCACAGGTGAGTGTTATAAGAGATGGGACCGAACAAGAGATAGCTCCTGGCGGTATGGATCATACACCACAAGAATATGACAGACTCCCCTCACTCGCCATACATTCATATCCTTCTGCATCTGAACCACGCATCTCATCTTCTTAACATCTCCACAAACGATCCCTCAGACATTCAACACACCGTTATTTTGGACGGAGGAAGAGATTCAATGCATACAGAATCCAGCCACGATCAGTGAGAACATCTGTGGCGTTCGTCGTCTAATTAATCCAACAGCGAAGATTCGTGATACCATCAGACAAGTGGATGTGTTGTGGAATAACTTCACAGATAATACGAGGGACTTGATTTCTCTTCAGAACGTTCAACGCACAGAATTTCACTGGGCATGGACGGCCGTGATGACTCGATGTCTCCACATCGATGTCTCTTCTCTCACCCAATTTAAGAAGTTGAGAGGGTGAGTCGATCGATCTCTTATCACTGTGATTGATGTGTACAGCCTCTGTTTTGAAGGTTCAGACGAGTGGAGTAAGAATTACTACGGTCTGGCACCTTTCTTCGACGGTTTCAATCACTCTTTCGTTCAGGTTTTATTTCATTTTATTTCTTGGGAGAGGCTGATGAAGAGATAGGTGGAGGGAATGTATGACGAGAGGAAGAGAGAGTATCGACTCATCGCCAGACAAGAATGGAAAGAGGGGGAACAGGTGAGAGAGTCGTTATGGACAAGTCTGACTGATGAGGTGTTCATCTGTTACGGACCTCACAGTAACAGCACCATTCTATTGGAATACGGTTTCGTCTTACCCAACAATCCAAACAGTCGCGTCGATCTATCCATAGAGGTGCAGCATTTCATGATCTGATGATTGACGCAGGAACAGATGGATGACAGAGAGTATACGGAAGAGAAGAAGAAGATCTTAGAGAGCTTCGGTCTCAGCACTTCTCGCACGGAGAACATATTCATCTCATCCACGGGACCATCTTGGAACCTACTGAGCACGCTGAGGGTCTTGTTCCTCTCCTCCGAAGAGATCACATTATCAGACAGGATATTAGAAGAGAGGGTGAGGTTGATGAGCAGGACAGAATGCACTGATCACTGGATCAGCCAGTATCAGACAAGAATGAGTCACTAGTGAAGGCATATTGTGCAGAGATGATCCGAAGGTGGATGAAAGACCACGAGACCACACCAGAGGTGTGTGTTTGTACAAACTACGATTCATAGTCAATAGGAGGACGAGAGGCTATTGAGTAGAGGAGGGACGGAGAACGCTCGAAATGCTGTATCTTTGAGAATGGAGGAGAAGAGGTAAGAGAGAAGAATCGAACGGGAAGGATAATGAAGCACAGGATCATGCTTGCGGCATTGAAAGAGATGGAAGAATAAAGAGTGAAGAGAGGTGGATGATGGTCTATCTTCCAAACGAACTCGTATTAAGGATATTCTTCGCAATTCGAATTTCTACCCAAATCACCTGCCTTGGAAACACCCACGCCATCTAAAGGTGTATCAGACGAAGCCCGATCACTGCAGGGCCTCCCTGATGACATGAAAGAATCCCATTCTGGAGAATAGCTGGATCTGTGCAGTGAGAAACAGCTGCGGAGAGAAACGATTTGGTGGTCAAGTTGATCGCTTGCCACGCTCGCTTGGCGTGGTGAGCTGATGACGATCATGTTGAATAGCGAACCATCAGCTGTTTCGCGAATCGGTCTTTCATTGTATGAAATCTACAACGCCTTCGTGGCATCCCTCGACAAAGACCCATCTGATGAATCGGAAACTGATCATGGACATACCTGATGTGTGGCTTTCTTATCGTTCAGGTGGGTACTCGCAGCATCACAAATACAAAAAAACCAGGGAAACCTCGACAGTAGAAACAGGTTGACATGTGATGAAATCTATTTCTCTGTCATTCAGAGGAGAGCGACAACGGTAGCGAAGGTGACGAGTCCGAAGTTCAAGGCCACAGTGAAGCCGGAAGAATTGGGGGCAGAGTACCTTCGAAGACGATGCTCCAGTGGGGTCAGCGTTACAGGCGGCGGATGCGTTGCATGGTGTGTTGTAGTTGATGGTCGAAAATATGGCACTACCACCACAGCTCTTGCCGGAGTAGTTCTCCGTGATCTGATCTTTGGAACCGGGGGCGGGGTTGAAGGTTCTTCCAGTGTACGCCTTGTAGAACGTGTCGTCACCGTTAGATGTACAGACAGAGTTGAGCGTGTAGGAGGGTCCAGCGTTACCAGTTCCACTGCATGATGAGCCAGCGAAGGATCTGAGGCTGCCGGTGTTTCCGCTGATGGTTACTTGCGAAGACTGCTGTCCAACGTTGGCATAGCATCCGGTGGGGTAAGATTCAGACTGGGTAGCGTAGGTGCTGGAGTTGTAGGTGGTGACGATGAAGACCTCGGCCTGAGAGGCAGCGAAGAGAGAGAAGAGGGCAAGGAGAATGAAGGACTGCATTGCTTTTGTCCGTCTGTGAGAGAATGAATCGATGGATACAAATCGCGGCCTGTAGATGTTGATCCCGAAGTCGTGTCACTGAGACGCCGCCACGTGTACCTTTCTTCTAAAAGAAACAGTTTGTATGAAAAGAAGCACCTAAGGCATATCTTCTGTCAACGTAAGGTGGCATAATTTGGATGCTGAAAGACCTCGTTTGACGTGGAGTATTCGAGATCGTTCCATACACCACGATTCCTGCTGTTATCAACTGGGCTCAGTAGAGTTTACTCATCTGTCTGAACTTACTTGGTCTTTATTCTGTGGTAGTAGCGGACCCAGATTCGAATGAAATGGGCCAGCAGACCAGTTCAATCTCCTGATCAATATTCAATATTCATCACAGTGGTGGCAGTGAGTGCAAACTTTCGCATTAACATCTCGATCTCTTCTGATTGTCCCGTTACACTGCAACCCAGCGAAAAATGGTCACGACCCGCCTAATGGTCCGCTGTGGCGAATTGTCATAGAATTGGAAGAAAACACGTTTCGCGGACCAAATCCGTTTTTCGTTTTAAGCCGATTTTGCAGTGTCACGAGATCTGGTGCATTGTTCTTCCAGTAACCGCGTCTTATCACTGCTTTACATCCAGTGGTGCATCTGCTTACTGTGGTAATGTCCCCCTGCCGAAACCGGAGTGAGATAGCATCCATTCGACTGACGTAGAGGCCAGCAGGGATCCAGAACCTTCGGGTATGAGCACAGGGTCTAAAGTGGGTAACGCTGTTGGTGTGATCGTGGGTGTCGCAGTAGTAGCTGCGTTGCTCTTCTTGGGATACAAACATTTCACAAAGAGAGAGAGTTACAAGCCTATTTGAAGAGAGAAGACTGCGCGATCATAAAGAAAACATATGCTTCACTTCCCTTCAATAGACGAAAGAGTACATTCTGTTGAATTCGGCATACTAAATTCAAGTCGCCATTCTGATCATCCAGTCGCTCCTCTTCATGTCGCTGTGTCATTCAAATGACATCAGGACTCTTCCGAGGCGACACAGCACGTCATGGATTTTTTGTGTGTACAACCTCCCTTGAGACAAGGTTCAGGTCATAGAATATGTTTCAAGTGTGAGCTCCACGTGAACTCACTTCGAGAAATGGAGTCCACTCAAAGACGTAGTGTTCAATAATGTCACATTGTTTATGTATATTCAGTTTGTTCAAGTCCTTCTCTTCTCCTCCACAGCCTCTTTGCGTTCCTCATTTTCCATCTTCGGCGCATCAGTTGATGATACAGACAGACGACTCACCTTCTCCTCTGTCTTTCCTTTTCCAAACAACTTTCCTATTCCGTATGCGAGCCCTGCACTGACTGCAATGGTGCCCCATGCCCAATTTTGCATCCTCGCCCAATCTCTGTAGTCATTTCTTCTTACAGCACGTGCCAGAGTTGGTACCGTCATGTTCTTCTGTTCTTCGTGATTATCCAAGTGTTTTTGTGATGTGATGTGTTACAAATAATATGAAACACATGAGTTTTCATTCGATTTTCGGTCTCTTCTTCGCAGCCTTCTCATCTGATTCCGGTTGCATCACTAAACACGAGGTCATTCTGACACAAATTTCATCAAACTCATAACAGATGGGAGAGCCGCCTTCCCAAAAGGGGAGTGGGCTCTTCTATAAGCCAAGAGAGACAGATACAGGAAAACTGAGGAGAGTCGAGGCGGCCATCGACAGACATGCTCCAGATTTGCACCGTGCGAGATTCTTGATCCAAGATAAGATGAACAGAGGACTCAATCATCTCAAAAGTAATGCCGCTTCTCGTTCCCCTTCAGCCGATCAGGTGCGTCACGCTCGTCGAAATGACCCCTGAGCCCGTCCAGAACATGTTCTTCGGAGAAGAGGAAGGAAGATATGTCAGCCCCCATTTACTCAACTCCGGTAGAGGACAACGAGGCATTCAAGGAGGCTCTCTGTCCAAAATTGTGGAATACATCATCAACGCCTCCCGTGAAGAGTTCGAAGAGCTTGGAGATGTCCTCCTCCTCACCTACCACTCCTTCGTAGCCCCTTACGAATTACTGAACGAGATCGAAAACCATTGGGAATTTGCAAATCAGCTGAATGTGGAGGTGATACGATCGAATGGGTGACGATGATCGAACATCTCGCAGGTCCCCGTCAAAGACTATGCCAGTGAGATCACGGCCAACAACATCGCACAATTGATCAGAAAATGGTGTCTAAAGTGAGACGTGCAGATGAGAGAGCGACATTGAATGAACGAGGTACACCGAAGACTGGATCGACTGGAGCGACCTCCTCACCCAACTGCAAGACTTTGCCTCGAGATGCCTCAGGCGATCTCATTCACCATCGAAGCTCATCCAGACCACCATCAACGATCTGTGCTTCAAATTGTCCACCGAGGTGAAGGAAAGGCAGCATGACGTCGGTCTCATGTGCCATCACAGTCACCTCCACCACCGTTGAGCCGCGTACCTCCCACGAACCAATCGGCAGCCATCCGCTGGGTGCAGATCAACGCGAGGTCCGTTGCGGAGCAGTTCACGCTCTTGGAGTGGAACCTGTTCAACCCCATTCGGCCGAGAGAGCTGCTGAACACGAGCTGGAAGCAGGCGAACACCTCCGAGAAACAGTGTCCGAATCTATCGAGGTGGATCAAATGGAGCATAGAGACGAGAGACTGGGTGGGAACTCTGGTGAAGAATGCACAAGGAAGTCAATCGCAGACGGCAGTCGTCAAGCACTTTATGAACATCGCCACGGTGAGTCGCGTACGGAGAGGAGAGGGCCGACGAGATCACGACAGGAACTGTTGGAGCTGAACAACGTGAACGGAGCGATATGGATGTGGAAGGGCATCACGGACCCACAGACAGGGAATCTCATGGCAAACGTCCAGCCGAACGAGCCCATCCGTCACATCAGCGAGCTCATTCAACCCATCGAAGAATACAAGGTGTACAGAAAGTGGCTGAAGAAGAGGAGAACGAGCTGCATCCCCTACATCGTCCCCCTTCTGGCAGAGATGGCAGCCATGGATCAACTCATGCCGGACTACCTCGGTCAGGGCTCTTACAATTTCAAAAAGAGCACGCTGGTGGCCGCCGCCATGCTCAAATTCTTCCCCAAATACGAGGCGTGGCAGAGACCTTACGTCATCCAAATCGACAGGAGACTGCAGGGTTACCTCTTAGACGCCAGGATCTTACCGAGAGAGCAGATCTGGCCGGACGAGGTACGTTATTTCGATCAGCCTCACGATTGATCGAGTCACAGAGTGTCGACGACGATCAGATGCTATTGGAAGGGGACATCGGAGAGGAGACACGCTCGGTCACGAACGGCACCGAGAGCGATCCCCTCTTTCCAGACGAATCTCCCGCAGGTGATCGACAAGATGATCGATTCAAATGACGATGATCAGATTCATCTCTAGAGCCCAGCCAGGAGGAGAACGCCATGATGCTACCACCGGAAGATTACGAAAAGTTGTTATCCATATCGGAGACGAACGTTTACGACGCGGGAGAATATCTCATCACACAGGGAGAATACAACACGAAATTATTTATTGTCAAGAGAGGACACGTCAGAGTGTTAAAGGTGAGAGACGTTGGAATGTGACTCTGACACGAGGGTAGAGCGTGAAAGGAACCGAATTCAGACTCTCCGAATTAGGACCGAACAAAGTGTTCGGTGACGTATCTGTTCTGATGTACGGTGTGGCCAGCGCATCTGTCGTCACCGCAGAAGATGATGTCGAAATCATAGAGATCGAGGTGATTGAGACGAGTTCTTCTTCATCTCAATCGCTCCAGGTCATCAAACTACCGAGACTCTTTCGAGAGAATCCCGAATTGGGCATCACGTTCTTTGGTAACATGGTGAGGACCTTAGTCAAGCGACTGATGGTGCTTCCAATTCCATCGGCTGAATCGAATGGATCTCGTCCGCTGCAATCTAAATCGAACACGAAATTCTTGGACACGTTCCATCTGCCTGGCTACGAGCCTCTCGTCAGAGGTGAAGGAGGATCGATTTACATCGGTCACGCTGACGTCTTTAGAATTTAAAGTCAGGCATTATTTATTCAAGAGGGGGAGATTCTTCTTATCTCCCAATTTCTTCGCTCTCCTCACCGTTGTCTTCTCGCAGAAGAAGGTGAAGCGTAGAGAGAGTCCAACTGAAGGAGAACAGTTGGTCATCCCCATAGAGAACGTGAGGAACGTAGAATTGACCAGACACGGTAGAATCAAGATCCACACGAATGAGCCACCACAAGTGAGACGAACATCAAGACATCATCATCACGATACATCTGGAAGACAAACGAGATGAATGTAAAACTGACGATGGATAGAGTATCGTCATCACAGGTTTCCGCAGCCACACTGAATCGAAAGACTGTTGGAACATCATGAATCGTATCGTAGAGAGCTTCCAAAGACAAGTGAGATCTCACAATATATCGTCATGCAGTCGATTGAATCGTTCCAGACTGTGGCCAACTCCCAATCACCCGGTACATCGGTGGGCGAGGCGGGAGGCAGAGACAGTTTCACCATGTCAAAGCACGATTGGTCCATCTTACTGAGAGGAGCAACGAAGAAGGTTTATCATCCAGATCAAGTGAGAAGAGAAATCGAATCGAACAGAAGATTGAATGAAAACAGATCGTCGTTCGACAAGGCAGCAAGAGACGCAGATTATACTTCATCTCTACGGGAGCGTGTAAGGCAGTGGCGAGAGCTACGGCAGATGGTAGAGAGACCGTATTGAACATGATGTCAGAAGAAGAGATATTCGGTGAAGTGTCCTTCTTCAGTAACTCTCCTGCCTCGGCAAGCGTCATCGCAACGGAAGAACCAACAGAAATCTACACCATCGATTCACATTACATCAAATCCATCATCGCATCTCATCCCAAGGTGGTAGCCAGGTGAGATCGAATCGATCACATCATGCATCGAGGAGAAGAATTGAAGGAGGACAGGTTCTTCAGTTACATTGGCACCCTCCTTGCATATCGACTGCAATCGAGAGAGGCGAGAGCGTGGGAGAGTTCAGAGCAAGAGCAGTCGATGGACATCTCAGCCCTGTTGACTCCGGGCAAAGTGTATCCATCCGAGAAATCAGGTTACATCATGCAGAGGAATCGCAGTCCCATCGGTGATAATTGGGAGAAGAGGTGAGAAGAAGATCTAAAGAGGAGAGGGTGACGTACGGTAGATACTGCGAAGTGGTCAACGGTTTCTTCATCGTGTACGGAAGTGATCACTCTTTTTCGAATCTGGAAGCAGCGACGGAGAGTGAATATTCTATCCCCGAACGAGAGTCGACCATGTCTTCCTACAGTCACAGTCAGGTGATAGCCTCCTCCTTCTCTTCTAACGATGTACAGAGCCACGCCAAGCGAGGGGGTAGGGTATACAAGGTGATACCTCTGTCGGGTGAGTGTAACGAGAGGGAGAGATTGTGAATGGATGACAGGGATGACGCTGGAGGTTGCCAAGACTGCATCGAGTCTGATCATCAAATTGAACAACGCTCGTGGCGTGAGGACCTTCAAGTGTGATACATTGGAGGAGATATCCGATTGGATCGGCACACTCTACCAGTGGACCAATGCATCGTATCGATACGGTTCTTACGCTCCCATTCGAGAGAACGTGGGTCATCCTTCATCCTTCTACATCTCCTGAGGGAACAGACTGATTGTGTGTAGGTTTACGCGGAGAGTCTGGTGGACGGAGAGAATGCATTCCGCAGCATGAGAGAAGCATTAGAATTGGCCAAGGAGAGTATCTTCATCACAGATTGGTGGATCATCCCCGAACTGTATCTATTGAGAGATCACCCTGCATCCGTAGACAACCGCCTCGATCGCATTCTGGCCAGAAAGGCATCACAAGGAGTGAAGGTGAGATACTCCATTCTCTTTCTCTCCACTCTCTTTCATCTCTCTCCTCTCTCTTTCATTTTCATCTGAATGGAAGACAGGTATACATCATGGTGTGGAACGAGACGAACATCGCAACCAAATTAGCCTCCGCAGTGTCTCGCAGGAAGCTGGAGGCACTCTGTCCTGGCATGATCTTTGTCATTCGTCACCCCACCTTCACACCATTCGAGTGGTCTCACCATCAGAAGACGATGGTCATCGATCAAGAGATCGGCTTCGTCGGTGGATTAGATCTATGCTACGGAAGGTGGGACACACAGAAGCACAACTGCACCGACAGCTGCCATCTCAACACTCTTTGGCCGGGTAAGGACTATTACAACACCAACATCAAGGCGGTGGATAAGCCGGAAGAACCGTTCGTCGATCATTTAGACCGAGCGACTATACCCAGACTGCCCTGGCACGACGTACACCTGAAGATACAGGGCTCAGCTGTGTCTGATCTCGCCTTCAATTTCATTCAGAGGTGAAGTTGAATGGACACACAACTTTGTTCATCCTCGCAGGTGGAATCACCACAAGGAATTGAACAACGACTACGCGATGCATCCTTACATCCTACCGAAATCCATCACCGAAGCACCTCTTCACAACGTAGTAGAGGGCACGGCCAACGTACAGCTCTTGCGGTGAGATGTCCTCAGCTCGATTTCATCTTATTGATGAACGCGTTCAGCTCTCTGTCCCCTTGGTCGAGCGGATACGTCATCGAGAACTCCCTCCATCAGGCCTACTGCGACATGATCTTGAAGTCGGAGTATTACGTTTACATCGAGAACCAATTCTTCATCTCGGGCACGGCTGGAGGTGAGAGCGGGAGAGGAGAGAGAGGGTGACGGTGGATAGGGGGTGTGTTGAATAAGGTGGGACAAGCCATCGTCGATCGAGTCAGTCGAGCCATAGAAGAAGACACGACGTTCAAATGCATCGTGGTCATGCCCATCGTTCCCGAGGGTGTCTACCAGGAGACAGCATCCATTCGATACATTATGAGATGGTGAACCTTCTCACCATGACACACACATACACCATCACATCTCGTATGGTTTGTTAAAAGAATTCAGGCAGTACGATACGATATGGAACGGACAGCATTCCATCTTTGGGCAATTGAAGAGAAGGTGAGAAGAGATGGAATTAAGATGACTGACGTGAACAGATACCCTCTCATCGAACCAGCACAGTACATCTCCTTCCACTCTTTGAGAAGCCACGGAATACTGGGAACAGAAGAAGTTACGGAACAGATCTACATCCACGCTAAATTGATGATCGTGGACGATTGTAAGGTTATGATCAGCTCGGCCAACATCAACGACAGAAGGTGATTGAAGCAGAGTCCCCTCGCTGATCGTTACAGTTTGAGAGGAGACGGAGACAGTGAGATCGGAGCCATCATAGAAGACACTCGCGGTCTGAAGAATACGATGGACAACGAGACTGTCATGGTGGCAAAATTCGCTTACGACTTGAGAATCAATCTCTGGGCCGAGCACCTCGGCCTATCCGAGACAGGTGAATTAGACCACTTCTATCGAGTTAAATAACGAGAGTAGAGCTTGGCTTTATTCAAGATCCAATCGGGCCGGAGACCATGGACTACTGGAGGATGATCTCGTCCGCTAACACGGAGATCTACAGCAACTGCTTCCCCACCCTGCCTTCCAATAAGATCAGCACTCTCCAACAGCTGTCCTCTGCTGCAGAAGAACCAGTCACAGCGGAAAGACGCGATGCACTGAGGGACGTGAAGGGTCACCTCGTAGACTTCCCTCTCGAATTTTTGCAACACGAGAACATGAAGCCGGATCTAAAGCTGAAGATCGTCGACCGAATCTTTCAATAAAGAGGTCGATGTGAAGTTATCTCTTGTCTTTCGTGTTCAGCTGTTGAATTGTTAGTGTCTTTTGGTGTTAAACTGTAACGTTATGTCTTGTCTTTGTTAAAACGCTGGAAAGGCGAAATCGAATCGCTCACCATCTCTGGTGCAACAGATTTGAAGTCTGTTTCCGAGACCACTCGGATTCATCCCAGCAACTTTTTCAAGATTCGAAACGATATATAAACCGCGTTTTTTTCAGACATTCATACATTATGGGACGGCACATCTAGATGCTGGACAGCAGGAATCGTAGCGCTCGATGATTGCATCACCTTCTAAGCTGCCGTTGAGATATCCTGCGACGCTCTGTCCCAAGATAAAAATTTGGTGACGAGTAGATGCTTCGACAATCAGGTATACCTCACCATGAATAGATGCTCTTCATCTTGTTGTCGGCGCAGACGTGATGCAGATGAAAGGGCAGCTTGCTAGTTAAAAATCCGCTGAAAGCTCCGGAATTTCAAAACGCACCACACAACGTTTTACGATCGACAGAGATGGGAGCCGCGCAGGTGTGCCACGGTTCTTGTAAATGGTTCATGATTAACGATCCTGCAGTCACAGCTAAAAAAAGAGGAACTAGAGAAATTGCAAGAGCATTCACATTGTGAGCGAATCTTTATCATCTTTGACAATGTCCTCAATCAAATGTAGTCCAACAGAAAGAATTGAAAGCTATGTATAAGCAATTCAGAAAGGAGCAGCCACAAGGATATATAGACAAAGAGGAATTTCGAGAGATGATGCGTCAGATGGGTGTGGTCGATTCATTCTTACAAGACCTGATTTTCAACGTGTTCGATGAGGATAAAGGTGAGCAGCGTCTCCCACTCGTAGATGTAATCGAGAGATGTCTTTTAAACCTGCCAGATGGAGGAATCAACTTTCAAGAGTTTGTCGCAGCTCTCTCAGTGATGACCAGAGGAGATCCCACGGAAAAGTTGGAATGTGAGCCATCATCACATCATTTATTCGACTGTTGGGTCAGAAGAGGTGAACAAAGACAGTTGCATTCAATATGTACGATATAGACGGAGATGGAGTCATCGACAAGAGAGAGATGGGCCAGATCATGGAGTCCTTCTATAAGCTCGTGGGACCGCTCGTCACCTTCTCTGGCAAGAAATACGAGTCCCCCTCGCAATTGGTAGAAGAATTCTTCGACATCATGGACAAGAACGGTGATGGGAAGATCACTCTGGAAGAGTACAAGGAGGGAGCACTGAAGAATCCAGACGTGATCCAGGGTCTGAAATTGTTTTCATAAACTAAGCTCGCTCAACACCTCACTTACAACGTAAATTTAACACAAGCTAAAACCCCTGTCCATCAGCTCGCAACATAAATTTTAACATAAACGACAACATGAATTGCTCGCTCAACACTTTATAACATAAACTTGTCCATCTCAGCCTTGAGTTGGATGGGCGAAGTGCACATGGAGGACCTTCTAAGGTCTCTGTAGTACCGAAAGATCATCTTCAGGAGCACCGTGTAGGCGTCCAACAGCGTCTGGATCATCTTTCCCAGTATTCTCTCTCCGAATTGAAAGTTTGAAAACTGTTTGCGGATACCGTCTCTGATCTTCGATATCTCTGCGTTCCTGTGCGTGTAAAAGTCTTCCATGATGGACTTGACGTCCTCTGTTCCTCTTCAGTCTGCGCCTTCACATCACATGACTCACCTTCTTTCAACGCAGATCTTCCCAGAGGCTTCGCCTCAGCGTCCTCGTAGTTGTTCTCCAGCGAGATGTCGGCGGCGAGGGTCTCGTAGGTCTTGGAAAAGTTGAGCAACCTGGCGAACGGCTTGTTCAATTCGTCGTGAACGTAATCCGTCAATTTCATGTCCAGCAGCTTTTCGATCTGTTCGGCGTCGGGGGACGTCAAGTTCCTCTCCTGCCATCATTTAATTTGTGAGATGGAATTGCCCTCCACCTTCAGCACGCTGGTGATGAGATCGTAATTGTTCATGAGGAAGATCGTCTTAGACCTCCAGTCTCGGTACTTGGCCTCGGCCAACCGCAGTAAAAACTTTTCGATCTCTTCTCTCAGCTTTCCGAGGTTCTGATTGAGTCGAGTGACGAACGGGACGTCGTTGTAGTTTTGAGAGATCTTCTCCAAGTAGAGGAGAGATGCATTGTACTCTGCATATCTTCTCGTCACATAGTGTGGTTGGAGGTCCACCCCGCTCAGATCTTTTGCAGAAGCATTCTTCACCGAAGATAAATTGTTATCGAAGACAAAGAAGAATCTCTCCATCAGCACGGCGTGAGCGCTGGTCGTGCTTCAGATGGAGGAGAGAAGAGTCTGTGTGTAGATGTTCACCTGTCCAACAATTGATCGAAGAGGGGAGATAAGCGTGTGGCCAGCGATACTTTGTACTTATCGATGATGACGATGAGAATGAAGATGGCGATCGAATCGTAACTGTTATTCACGTACTCTTGCAAGTTTTCCTGCGTCACGTCACGTTGCGTCACGATGTGAAACTTACAAAGACCATCTGGATGACACGATTGAATATGTTGGAACACATGCTTCCGTCCATCTCCAAGAAGAAGTCTTGCGTGAACATCATCTCATCTGATGGAGTCAGGAGAATCGTTCAGATAGACTCACCGGTTCCCTTCAAGAGGAGGAGCAAGAGATTCGATTTAAAGATGGCCTCGTAAGGTCGTTTCTCTGTAGAATCGATGGGAATGGTGTCCATCTTGTCCAGCTCTTCGATGATCTTCTGTCGGATGCCTAGAGCGAAGACGCTCGCCTTGTGCTTGATCTGTCTCCTTCCCGTGAAGAAGTTGATGGACTGACTGTCGTCGATGCCTTCAAACGTTCAGCCGATGCGAGAGATTGTCTCTCACCGATGAGATCGTTCTTGTTGGCTATCTCGTACGTCAAGCGATTCATGTTGCCCAGAATGCTTCGGAAATAAGGAGTGTACAATCGACTTCCACTCTCTTGGTATGATGTCTTCATCTCTTCTGCCACCACTGAACATTCTTCAGTTTCATTCTCTAAAAAGATGAGATCGAATGTCGCATCATCACCTGGATCATTCTTGAACAGATACTGATAGATGTAAGAGAATCTCAACAGTTCCCTGTGGTTGGCCTTCACATCGTTCGTGTCCCTGAATCGACTCGAAAATTGAGCGATGAGGAAAGCTCTCGTCTTCGCGATGGCTCGATCTTGCATGGCGCGAATGATCGGATCTAAGTCCTGCACCGCCCTCAAATGATCGTCTCCTTCCACCGCCTTCTGCGTCTCGATGAACGAAACTTTTCGGTTGAATTCGATGAGGTATTCCTGGTACATCTCGTTGACATCTCCGTTGATCAGAAAGTCTTGCATCTCCAGTGGAATGTGAATCTGGGAGACGAATCGTTCGAGGAGGCTCTCCACGTTGGATCGGTTGTTCAGCTTGACTTGGTGCTTCATGCAGTCTTCTTGCAGCTTCTTGATCTCTCCTCCGACGTTCTTGATGTCCTTTTGAAAGTTGTTGAGGAGGGTCTCTAATTGCTCTAAGACGGTGTCGCAGGATATGATCTGGCGGTATAACGATGCCACCGAATCTCCCTCGTTTAGATCTCATACAGTCAAGGACGTTTGTTCATCGCAGACATGATCGATCGGATGATGGATCGATGTGAGATAAAGAGGATACAGTCGACGATGGTTCCTCTCTCGAGTTGGGTCAGTTTGTGTTCGACTTGGAGGGTGTAGTTGCGAAGGTCCGCTCCTTCCGTGAGAGCTCTGCTGATCTCTGTGTTCTTCTGCAGTTCGTTCATGTCCAAATCGATTCCCTCAATGCTGCCTTCCAGTTCATCACCCGCCTCCAGTTTCTCTTCCTCCTATTCTGTTATTAATTTCGATCCATCATCATTCGTCCCATCACTGTCGATCGAGATGGTGATGATCCTCACAGTCTCATCGGCCAACAGATCACCCAGTAATTTCTTGCTCTTCTTATGTGCTTCCTTCAACAGTGCCTCATCTTCCTCCTTCTGTTTCCTCTCCCTCTCTCTTTCTTTTCTCTCCCTCTCTCTCGTCTCTTCGATTCTCTCTAATGCCGACTTGGACAACTCCCTCGGTGCTGTCAGTGGACTGGTGGTAGCCGAAGATGGTGAAGAGGTGTCCGTCTTGATATCCTGTGACGAAGAATTCAAGGAAGGGGCCGGACTACTCTTGGTCGGTACTGGATTGATGGGTGGCATCACATTGTTCTGATTATCGTCTCTCGTTCGTTCTGCATCCATCAGACTCACGAGACATTGAAAGACGCACCGAGAGCAGCCAAATTGTTCGTACTCGAGGCTCTTGACGACAGTTTCGATTCTGTCTCTAATGCTGCTAGATTATTGCTGCTGCCTGCAGAGGCTTTCAATGTTCCCGTAGTGGATGTCTTGAGGGCTGTGGTCATGCTAGATCCCATATCTTTCATCTTGCTGACCATGTTTCCCATACCAAGTTTGCTGGTATCGAACATCCCCATGCCGAATCCTCTTTTGGGAGGCTCCCCCATCTTCGATCGTGCTGAATAGACAAGGAGAAAACTACCCGTAGGTTGTAGACGACCATAAACGACAAAAAATGAAAGCGAAAGGTCCAGTACAAACCACCCTCAGTAATTTCTATACAAGTACAGATCACCCTACTTGAGGGAAACCTATTGGAGAGGTCACGAAGTAATCTGGCAGTCTGGCTACCATGAACATCGTTTCTGCTATACAATCAGTATTGGAGATTCATTCAAAAGGTTTCACACATTCCACAAGTGAGACTAGGTTTCGAATTTGAAATCTTGTCGGGGTCATTCCAATATAAAACTATTTTTTTATTCACATCCATCATATAAAAAGAGGGTATTATAGCCGATTTATCTACAACTCAACACACGCTGAATGCTTGTTTCCTGTGAACAGTTTATAAATTCCAAGCAAAACATTTGTAAGCTTTTGTGCGTCCCAAGCACGCTTTGTACAGTCTTGGTGAAAACTCTCACACACTAACCGTGCGTAGCTGAGTCACGAAGTGATGAGGCGAGTCAGAGCGTGTGTGTTGTGTTTTCCAAGGTGTCTGCTTAGAATGTGCCATCAATGCACCACACAGAAACCTATATAAATCAGGTATCATGCAAATTGTGCGCCCAGAGCACGCTTTGTACAGTCTTGGTGAAAATTCTTGCACACTAACTGTGCGTAGCCGAGTTGCGGAGTGACAAGGCAAGTCAGAGCGTGTGTGTTGTGTTTTTCAAGGTGACTGCTTAGAACGTGCTATGAACGCACCACACAGAAGCCTATATAAATTAAATATCATGCAAACTGTGTGCCCAGAGCACACTTTGTGCACCAGAGCAACATATATAACTTTTTCTGCCTCAACAACAGAGCAGGAACTACATATGGTTGGGCCTTGAGTGTGGTGTCTCCATTTGTGTCTGCTAACAACATGCTTTGTACACATGCTCTCTTATCTAATCAATAACACAATCATACAAAGTGGATAAAACGATAAATAAAGATTGAGATCAAATTTATATGTGTTTATGTGATGACAGCAGTTATATTGGCTGTGGAATTTGATTATTGGCCTCCGTAACCAGTCCCTTGCAGATCTCAGATCATGTTTTAGGTAGTTTTTGAGGATATTCTGATAACTGATTTGTGCAACACTGACATAATTCAGTAGTTCCATATTGTTCTTTGTCATCAGCAGAGTTCTATAGTTTGTGGTGCCTTGTAATAGCAACTCCACATCACATCTGCAGTAATACATCATATACTCTCCAAATGTTGCAAATTGCTTCTCTTTCCATATATTCACAGCATTCCCATGTTCAGCCTCTGAAGGCAGAATGTTCCTTAGTTTGTTATAAAAACACTCAATGTCTTTTACACCCCACATGATACCAAACTTCTCTAGGTAGTAGCCTGTAATTGAATTGTGCATAGTGTTTAAATGTTCTACAAAGTGTTTGCCTGCATCTGGGCCACATTATACATATTCAAGGCCCCTTGGTTGATCAGCTAAACACCCACCTGCAAGCATCACTACCCCTACAGGCTCATGGCTGTGAGTATATGTGTTTTTTGGTTATCATCTTCATTATTTTTCATCTTCTTCAGGATACATTCAAAATCATAAGCTAGAAATAAAGGTCTGACAAGCTCTGTGCCAAATGACTGCTTGTACAGAGAGGTAGAGCTCTGGATAGGCTTGTCTTTGAATATTAGCACCTTGCTACTGTTTTGATCTTTCTGATGTTTGGCCATGTGTTTATGATATTTAGATGCTTTGCTATATGCAAAAACTTTCTTACACTTATCACAAATGATTGTTTCTGCATATCCCACAAGTGTTCTCAGTAACATATAATGGTTCTTAGTCTGATCCAGATGCAGACAGATTGGTGAGCCTTGAATACCTGATTCATATAATTTTAGACTGTTAAAGTTACTGTCCAGTGTATAGATTGTAAGATCTAGATTGAGTGCTTGACAGATAGCAGGGAGATCAGCTACTTGTACATGATCTGAGATGACCACATTGTGCAAAATATTGATCCCTTAAATCAATAGCTTTTTCCCTCTGTATGTTGCTGTCTTTTTTACCAATATGTTGATAAGAAGACTCATACAAAGCAATTGCAATACTTCTCCAAAAGCAGAGGTTGTCTTTAAGATCAGGGTTCTTTAGACACCTTTTATTTGTCTTTGACCTGCATCTACAGTATATCCTTTGCACCCTCCTTGCTGAGATTTAGCCAGCTTCAGCTTGAAGGTGATGAATTCATGTACTCTGTGTTTGGTATCAGGTACAGAATCATCAGCAGCAAAAGAATTTTGTATCCACAATTGTAGAGTGTTGTTAAGATCACTGATGTGTTTGATAGATGATATTTTAATGGCATGATCTGCAGGGAATAAATATGTTTTATCTATTGTTGTTCCATCCTCAATATTGACTAATGTACAATTCAATTCAATCTTGAAGTAAAAAGGATAGGACTTGAGTACAACAGGTAAGACAGCATTTGTTTTTGAGCAGATTTGTGCCACAGCTGACACTGACTTAGAAAACCATGTGTCTGGTAAGAATGAATAATCATATTGACTAGCTACACCTGCTGTCAATAGTGTGGTCTTAGGTTTGATTCTGATCAAAAACCTGATAGCTGTAAATACCTTCTTAAGCTTTTTGTGTAGCTATACAGAAGTGCCAGCAGACATAATATCTTTAAATTGGAATTCACAGTTGATGATATCAGGAGTTTTCTATCTCATCAATCAACTTATAAGAGACACTTAGGTTTCAACTTACAATATAAACAGCAGAAACATACTGTTGTACATAGACCAATGGCAAATGGCAGATGGACCTTGCAGACATGCAAAACTCTGCTGAGGACAATGATGGCTCTAACTATCTTTTAACAGTCATTGATGTATTCTCTAAATATGCTTTGGTAATTCCTTTGCAGAATAAGCAAGGACAGACTATAGCCAGAGCTTTAGATTATATCTTTAGAATCAAGATAAATAATAAAGCATATAAGCCAATGATTCTGCTTTCAGATGATGGAAGAGTTTATTGCAAAAGAAGTGAAACAAGTATGTACAGATCATGGAATACACCAGTTGACATCATTCCCATGCACTCCTTTGGGCATTATAGAAAGATTCAACAAGACTATCAAACAAAAAATAGCTCAGTATCTTTCAGTATACAGAACACAGAGGTATATTGATTGATGCCTTAGAGCTTATTACAGAGAATTACAACCATTCTTATCATCATACTATCAGGGAATTGCCAGCAAACGTCCATTTTGCAGATAGATCACTTCATAAGCTATTAATACCTCAGTTGCATAATTATTACAATTATCTGAATGACAAAAATAACCCAATAATTTCTGAAACTCTACATTACAGTAGAGGAGACAAAGTAAGAATACAACCCCATTTATTGCACCTGAACAGCAGAGAGACTTTCAGCAAAAACAAAATCAACAGTAGCAAATTGGTCTAGTGAAGTATATACAGTCACAAAAAAGATCATAGATGGTAAGTTTATCTTTTATCAGGTTAAAGCAGCATCAGGAGTGGTGTATCACAGGAAATACTATCATTGGCAATTCCAGAAGCAGTAGGGTGTTCAGAGAGTAAGTGATTTAATGCCCTGTAGCTGATTTTATATAGACCCATGATTTCTTTTTTAGTTATAGATTTATTTTGGAGCTTCAACTTAATGTCAGCAATATCAGCTGAGGGTATCTTGAAGCTATGTTCATCTCTCAGAATAATTTTCAGTTTTAAACAGCTTAGCTTATATTTAGTACAAAGCTCTCCTCTTGTGCATCCTGCATGATAATCTTGGATCACATTATCATATAAACCTTGAGAGACATCTTGTCTGTCATATTTTTGCTTATAGTATAATTTGGCAGGTATATTGTTTACTGTGGTCATTCTAGCTTATATAAAAGGGTGTGCATTTTCTAAAATGAAATCAAATAATTATTTTAGTTTCTGATTGTATGTTTTAGATTATATCATAAACTGCAACAAAATGGACTATGATCTTGTCAAGACATTTCCAGTCAAAAGAACTGAACCAAAAGCATTTGATGAGTTACCAGTCATGAGCTTCTCANGTAAGCAATTTAGTGCCCTGTAGCTGATTTTATATAGTCCCATGATTTCTTTTTTAGTTGTTAATTTGTTGTGAAGCCTTAACTTAATGTCAGCAACATCAGCTGAGGGTATCTTGAAGCTATGTTCATCTCTCAGAATAATTTTCAGTTTTAAATAGCTTAGCTTATATTTAGTACAAAGCTCTCCTCTCGTGCATCCTGCATGATAATCTTGGATCACATTATCATATAAACCTTGAGAGACATCTTGTCTCAACTTGATATCTAACAGTTGTTTGTATTGATCATATTTCTGTTTATAATATGTTTTAGCAGGTATATTCTTCACTGTAGTCACTTCACCTTATATAAGAGGAATCTCATTTTCTAAAATGGAATTAAATAATTATTTTGTTTCCTAATTGTATGTTTCAGATTATATCATAAACTGCAACAAAATGGACTATGATCTTGTCAAGACATTTCCAGTCAAAAGAACTGAACCAAAAGCATTTGATGAGTTACCAGTCATGAGCTTCTCAACTATTTAACAAGGGATAACATCATTGAGCTCATTGAGTTCCCTAATTTTAGCAGTCTTAATGAGCAGGTAAGACAGCAGACAGGAAGGGTCAGTCTTCCTGCTGTCAAAAAGATGCTAGCTGATAATGAGCAGTTTCAAGTAATTCTGGATCAGAATCATGGTATGATGCAGGTAAGTTGGATGATGAATAAACCTAAGAAGCAATTCTTAGGGTGTGTGGCAAAACATACACCTCCTGAGGTGTTCCAAAAGTGTGTTGAGCAGAAAGTCAGTGAAAACTCAGCAACCAAGAAACACATTCAATGCATGTTCATTGAAAAGGAACACCTTGGCTTTCTTTGGTTTGAAATCATTCTTTATAAACAGAGACTCATTGAACTGTTTGGTTCTTATGTGGTGACCATACACCACACCATATAGTGGATTGAGAAACTCAGCATATGAGAAAGAGTTAAATGCAGGACATACAAACACATAAGCAGATTGGTAAAGAAGGAGACTGGGCCAGATGCAAGAGACAGAATCAGAAGAAGGATACTGCAAGCTGCAGAGAATACAGGTGATGACACTGATGTTGATATAGAAAATGAGTAAACTGTAGTATTTCATAGTAAAACAGGTAAATCTTCTTTTTTATACTCTTGTCAAGCACTGAAAACACTGATATCTTACTAAGATTACTATAAATTTACTTTATGTAACAT
The DNA here is from genome assembly GCA_003024175.1 of Planoprotostelium fungivorum. Taxonomy (NCBI): domain Eukaryota; phylum Evosea; class Variosea; order Cavosteliida; family Cavosteliaceae; genus Planoprotostelium; species Planoprotostelium fungivorum. Next base: position 988 of record MDYQ01000161.1, on the reverse strand, counting down.
TACTATCTTACCAATTTTTTACTATTCTTACTATTTGTTTACTTTTAATTTACCTAGCAAAATTACTATTGTCCAGCGGGTTCGTTTTCATAACCTTTAAATTTTTCACGTTAACAAACCGAGTTGCTAATAGCAACAGGCACGATATCAACCGTGTTTTTGTGTACTAATTTTAAATGGTTTGAAAACGAACCCGCTGGACAATATATTTACTATAGTATTACCTAATTACTACATTTTACTATGACTCAATGGTGGAACTTTGCATACAATGATATAGTCAGTCAGCTTCCACAAAGTATTGTGGACTGCTTAAAACATAGGATACAGAATACAAAGATCAGAGGCAAGAAGTGTGAGCTGAATGAAGAATCCGAGAATCTCAAAGGACTATTTGAGAAGGAACTAACAACATACAACAACAAGAAACAATGTATGAAAATGAACAATAAGAGATATGAGGAAAGGTTACAAGAATTGCTAGATGAGAAGGAAAAGGAATATGCAGCAGAAGTCAAAAGGATACAAGTAGAATGTACCAGTAAGACAATGTCTTTAGAACTTCAGCTAGAAGAGATGCTCAAGATAATAGAGCAAAAGGACAAATTTATTACAAAGCAGATGATGGTGATCAGAGCATATAAAGAAAAGTTAGAACATCAATAGATTTGCTAGAAACTGGCCTTTGATGCATCCTAAGCACACTCTATAGCAGTCTCTAAAGAAATACATGGCACATGATATAGCTTGNATAGAGTTTTTTTTGGTGATTTAGTTGTATTGTCCAGCGGGTTCGTTTTCATAACCTTTAAATTTTTCACGTTAACAAACCGAGTTGCTAATAGCAACAGGCACGATATCAACCGTGTTTTTGTGTACTAATTTTAAATGGTTTGAAAACGAACCCGCTGGACAATATATTTACTATAGTATTACCTAATTACTACATTTTACTATGACTCAATGGTGGAACTTTGCATACAATGAT
>MDYQ01000160.1:0-66508 GCA_003024175.1 Planoprotostelium fungivorum | reverse complement strand
CATCCAGGTCAACCGAGAGATGCTCAAATTATTGTTCCGCTCCCCCAGATCCATCAGGGTAGTGAACCAATACCCCGGACCAGGAGCTCAACTTTTGCTGGGAACCTTCGAGTCTTCGAGTCTCAAATATTTCCGGTACAGCGTGGCCGGTGTCAGCGTCGTACTCATCAACCTCATCCCCTTCATCGGTGAGTGCATCCATTCGTTCGTTCGCTGAACGGATCAGTCGCCACCATCGTCTTGGGAAAAGTTCCCGTGGCCTGGAGGCCTCCCCCCATCGTGAGGCTCGTTGTAGACGCTCGAAATTCATCTCGTACAGTTCCTCTTCTTCACTTCTCTCCTCTCCATCATCCCCACGGCTTACTTTATCGGTTTGGCCGTGTCCAGCATCTCGGCTCAGAGTAATTTCGCAGTGGGAGCCATTTTAAATGCCACCTTCGGTTCGATCGTCGAGATCATCCTCTACACCGTGGCCATCTATGCGGGCGATCTGGACAACTTGGTGAGATCTGCGTGAAATTTCATCATCTGACGTGTACAGATCATCTCTTCGGTGACCGGTGCCCTCTTGGCGACCCTTCTCTTGATTCCGGGTCTGTCGATGATTGCGGGTGGGTTGAAACACAAGGAACAGTACTACAACGTGTCTGCCGCCGGTGTATCCAACATTCTCCTCATCTTCTCTGTTATCGGTGGGATTTCGTTGTACGGTTCGTTCGCTGAACGGATCAGGTCTGTTTACCCCCACCGTTTTCTACGCCAGCTTCAGGGACACACCCATGCAGTGCTCTCAGTGTGATCCCCTCTCCAATGGAAAATTGACTTGTCACACCTGCAAGCTGTACGGAGTGAGAGATATCGATGAAATCTCGACGGAATCTCACTGAAATCTCCCTTAGATTACGACCGACGACATCGAGAACGATCCCGTGTACAAGGATGGAGCGAGGCTGTTGGTCTACGCCATCTCCTTCGTCTTACCTCTGGCTTACATCATCGGTCTCATCTTCACGCTGAAGACACACTCTTACCTCTACGATAAACCCACCCACCCCGAGGGAGAAGAAGCTCCACAAGGTGAGATGCTTCACGTGACGTCACGCGTTAACCTGAAAAGGTCACGGAGAAGAAGCTCCAGAGTGGCCCAAGTGGGTTGCACTTCTGATCTTACTGACCGGTACCGCTTCGTTTGCCCTGGTTTCAGACGAGTTGGTGACCAACATCACTACGTCGTTGGATGCTCTTGGGTTGTCTCAGCAGTTTGTCGGTGTCTTCTTTGTCGGCCTCGCATCCAGCTCTGCGGAGATCGTGAATGCGGTGAATTTTGCTCTGAGTAACAATATCGCCTTGTCCATAGAGATTGGTGCCGCTGGTACCATTCAGGTATGTTATCTACCCATCATCATCGATCATCATCGATCACATGATGCTGATGATCCGATGTAGGCCGCTTTGATTCAAATTCCCGCTCTCGTGCTCATTTCCCTCGTCATGAAGTCACCTTTCGTCCTCATCTTCCCCATGATGAACGTCTTCGCCGTGGGAGTCAGGTGATAGACTCACAAAGATCTTGCATCATCGCTCACTCTGCTCAGTGTTATCGTCAACAACTATTTGTCCATCAATGGTAAATCCAACTATTTTGAGGGTGCTGCCATGGTTCTGGTCTACATCCTGTTCATATTAGCCTTCTTCTTCATCATTCCCCCACATAAAGCGACGTGATCGTTGAATTTTATTTTACTGTCGCCACAGATAAATCCTTCCGCTCGCGTTCGATGATGCGATGATGTTCTGTGACTTGTGGAATGCATTCAGACAGGGGACAGTCGATAAGAGGTCGTGCTGTAGATACGCCACGTTCTTTCCCGTCTCTGCGCTGATGATGTCCACCCCGCGTCTCATGTTGCCGATGGAGAAGATGGTGTCATCGTTTGGGTGCCAGCTCGGTTTGAACATGGTCAGCCACCTTCCCGTATTGTTGTTGTGGGTGATGACCGTCTGGTGATTATCATCGAGACCTGCCATCATCAACATCTCATCTCCTCTCTCCCTTCACCTTTTCTGTGAACAGAGTCCCAGCAGTAGATGTGGTCGTCATAAGACGTAGCGATGAGACGGTTTCCGATCGCCTTAGAGAAGAAGGCAGATGTGACGGCTTGTTTCGCAGCAAAGGTGTGGGTGGGCTTCGCCTTTTGGATCTTTCTCACGTCCCACAGGCTGACCGTGCGCTCTAGACATGAGGTGGCGAACATGTTACCATCCTTGTGAACGTCCACGGTGTAGATTTTCCTCTGTTCCAACTGATGTTGTTTAGAGAGTTGGTGATGATGGGTGCGTCACCTGATGAGACGATGCCTTCTTTGATCGCATGTCGAAGATGACAACTTGTCCGTCCTCCGTGGAGAGCAGGCAAGTGTCGTTATCCTTGACGTTCTCTCTGGTGATCCACTGTATGGGTCTCGTATAATAATACGCCTGCTTTCGTTAGAGGAGGAAGAGACAGATTTATAGAAAGAATCACCTCTTCAAAGATTCCTTGTTGGATGTTGTAGGAACGTAATCTTCCGTCATAGCCACAAGATAAGATTCGGTCTGGTCCATCCCATTGCACACAAGTCACAGGCTTGCAGTGTGGCTCGTAGATGACAATGTTTTCGTCGTCTTCATCGTCTCCTCCTTCCTTCTCTTCTTCCTCCTCTTCGTCTTCCGTCGATACGTTGGGTGACGCGACCTTCTCTGTCGCGTGTCAGTGTGATCTCACGGTGATGATTCACCTTCTTTGTTATCTCCTTCCTCTTCTTCGTCCTCGTCAGTTATCTCTTCTTCCTTCACCAGTGTCAGTATACATCTCAACGCATGAGGGAAAATGAGATGATCACCTTCTCTCTAACCCTGGTGTTCTCTAATTTTTTGTCTATGTTCCAGACACCTATTCTGCCCCACTTGTCACCTGCAGCTAATATGGTGCTGGAGGCGTAAGGGTGGAAGGACATAGAGAAGATTCTGTCGGGGAGAAATTTAACCAAACTGGACTCTTCTAGTCCCATTCGGTTGAAAGCCTTTGATGTGGCGAGAGACGGTGTGTATTCATCTTCCCTGCTCATCAGTAAGTGATGTCCTCAACGTGCATGGTGCAGCTCACTCTCCACCGGCCAGACGAGTAATCTCTGATGTGAAGTCCGTGTGATTGTCTTTGTATAGTTCTGATCGTAAAGTCGTGTCAGCTGTGATGTCCCCCGGCTGTCGATGCGTCAGAAGGTGCAGTGGATTGATACATGTTGTACCCTGTCTGAAGGGGTGCTCTTAGCTCTCGTAGTTGGTTCTCGTAGTTCCTTTGGTGCTTGATTTTTGTTCGCTTCTTCTGGTGATGTTCCTTGCAGTCTCTTAGACCTTCTCGCTGGTATAGCAGCTGCTCAAGTCAGTGACAATTTGAGAAGAGGACATGCACCTTTTGCCTCTTCCTTCAATTTTTTATTGACTGCCCTGTGATTTGTTCAGTGATGGTGTAACATTATGTGATTAACTCACGCCATCTTGGAATTTTTGTCCTTAGAGTATGATGTGCTCTTTCGTTTCTTACCGGTCAGTTCACTCAGTCCACTTTTCGCTGCACTGACGTCGAGGCTCTTGAGCAGCTCCTCATTCTTCTTGATGTTCTCCAACCTGTCGAGCTCTAGACTATTTTCACTACAGTCCCCACCTCAGTTTTTCGTATTCGCTGAGCCCCATGTTGTCGTCGTTCTGTCCTTCTGGTTCGGGATACTGCACCCCACGTGACACAGATTCCTGGAAAAATAAGACGAAATCTTCCATTTTGATACATTTTGCGTCCTCGTTGTACGCCTACAGATGACAACCAGCATGTGCTGATATTCAGGTATTGGGATAATCGGCAAGTAAACATGAGCGGGGAAGTGATTTTATATGGAGACATGATGTGAGCTGTTCGATGATGTATAACGTACCGACACCTGATGCGAATGCAGGAGTCAGCCGACGAGATGCATCGTCTGGTTCTGCAAATTGAACAAGATCCCTTTAAAATTCGAGGTATTCCTGTTTGTATAAGCATCACCTTCTGAACTCATCAGAACATCCAATTATCGAAGGGAGTTCAGAGGACAAAGGAATACAAAGCTAAGTGAGTTCATATATTTCTATTATCTGTCTTACCCTGCCAGAATGCCTCTCGGAAAAGTGCCCTTGATCGAGCACAACGGTTTTCTCTTATACGAGAGGTGATGTCCGTTCTCTATCGATTCACTGTGGTGACATCGTTAGCCACGCCATCATCAGATACCTTGGGGCAACATTCAACGTTGCGGAACCCTGGTGGTCTGGTGACCTCAAGCGTAGGGCCATCATCGATCAGTATCTCGACTGGTGAGAGCCACCATCATCCACATCATCACGTCACAGATGACGCGATCTAGGCATCATGGAGGCACCAGAATCGCTGCCCAGATGATCTTTGCCAAAGTGATGGCACCAGCTCAAGGCATCAACGTCAGTGGTGATCAACTGAAGACCTCCATCGGCAAGCTGGAATTTGCCCTCGATACTCTTGAGAAGGTGACATCGAAATGGAGATCTCGCCTGGATTGACCTTTGCAGGTTTGGCTGAAGAACGATGAGTTTCTCACTGGGGCGAAACCTTCTGTCGCGGATCTTTCCGCGGTGTGCGAGGTGGGATGCGGTGCTACCCTCGATACCATTCCTCTGACGTGAACAGCTGATGCAATTGGAGATGATTGAATACGACATCTTCAAGAATAGACCTAAATTAGAAAAATGGTATCGCTCCATGTCCAAGGTGAACGATCATGATCATCATCACGATCTGGATCGTGAAACGCGATCACTAAACGACAAAGGTTGAACATTTCCAAGAAGTGACAGCAGTCTTCCAGAAAGTCTCTGCATTATTCAGAGAGAAGAACCGATCTAAATTGTAAGATAAAGGCATTGCCTGTATTGTCTGTACATCATTATACACCCATCTAAAAGAATCATCGAGATAACGACCATCAAGCACTGGTACATCATCCGTGTGATCAGCAACAGAACGAAGACGGAAAAAGCATCATAGAGGATCGACTGAATTGTCCATGTCAATGTACAGCACTATTTATCAGCAACTGTTGTTGCACGTCTTTGCAGCCAATCTCGGGTCACTCGCCTGAGTGAGAGAGACTGTCTTCTCTGTGTTTGTATACTTTCCCGGGTTTAACTCTCTGTCCCTCTTGACGAGGTGTTCGAGTAGAAATGTACCACAATCTTCCACGCGAATGTTCTCTTTCGCACTGGTTTCGTACCAACCGATGAAGCCGTGCTGGGCGCAAAATTTCTCCATGGTCTCGGTATCTAACGGGTTATCCAATAGATCACACTGAAGAAGCGTGAGACGTGACATGGGATGAAGAAAGAGGTGATGTGAGATGAAGATTCGAGATCGTCAAGATGGTGGTGACTGTCACCTTGTTGGCTACAAGTACGGTGGGAATATTGTCCAGATTTGAGTCGATGTCCTTCTTCCATCTGCTTTGGTTAAGAGGATGTACACGTGAGAAGAGGGACGCACCGTGGTACAGCTTGAAACGTCTTGTCTTTCGTGACATCGAAGACAACCATGGCTCCGTGAGCGCCTTTATAGTAGACCTTTTTTCGTCACTTCTTTGATCGTGTATGGTGCGCGATTGACTCACTCTCGTCATGTGATTGAAACGTTCTTGACCGGCTATATCCCATAGAGCCAGTCTCACCCGAGTGTTCTCCCACTGAACTTGTTTTAATGCAAAATCGACGCCGACCTGTGTGTCTGTCAGAAATGTATATAAAATCTGCCTCGATGAGTTGAATGTTCTCTCTGTAACTCACCGTGGCTTTGTATGCTTTGGAAAAAATGTGGTTCACGTATTGGTTGATGTATGATGTCTTTCCACAACCACCCTCACCGACAACGAGAACTTTATAATCTCTCTCTTCTGTTTCCCCTTCCATTGTTTCCTTCTTTCAAGTGCTCGTATCGGCTTCTGTGGGTTGTAGAAATTTCTTTTGTCCGTAGAAAAGCCCCTACTGCTTCTGCTAAACCTACCGCCTTCCCTTCTCACTGCTGAGGAGCAACGTCCCTCCACTGTCGCCTTGTTGATCAATTTTCGTGTTCTACTTCCTCATTCTGATGAAGGGTAGAGTTTACTCTTCTTCTGTTTAATTAGAACAGATTGATCACAGCTGGTAGGCCACAAATTTGAGCTGGTGAGATGAGCGTTGGTCGCCCTTCCCAAATCGGGCGAAAAGCAACAAGTATTTTAATTACTTTTAATCGGAGGAAACATCAGATCTGCTCCAACATCAACAAAATGGCCGCAAGACTTCCCCTCGGAAAGAGACTCATCGAGCAAGCACAATCTACCGCTGACCCTCTGGCCAAAGCCAGACTCGAGTACGTCGGTCAGCTCGTCGATACCTTCCCCGCCAGAGCCGCCAACCTCAAGGGAGACCTGACCTCCTTCTTTAAGAACACAGCCACCGGCAACTTTACCGTCGTTGACGTGAAGAACAACTTCTGGAAGGGTATGGGTGTCGTCCTCGCATTCCAGCTCGGAAAGACCGTTGGAAGACCTCAACCCCTGACATGGAGCTACCCTCCCTCTTCTCACTAGACGATTCTCTGTGACGAAATAGACAAAATTCAAAAAGATGGTGATTGTTTATTTTGCAGTTATCATTGAGCATTAGATCTACCTTATCTTTCAATTTGTATCCATCTATCGTACTCTCTATCCTTTTTATTCCATCTCACTGGTCGATCGAGCTACAACATTACAACAACAATATTAGATGGAAGCATCAGTCCTCTATCCATCTTATTCTACACCGCGCTGCTCTCCGTGAGAAACAGAACAGAAATTCTATCTCATCTGCGTCCGCGTTCGTCTTACCATGAAGAGAAGCACGTAGGGTATTCAAACGAGAGCACATCAGATTGTCTGTCACTTTTTATGCCGTTATCGTGCGTATCCTGTTCTAGTGGTACAGGTCTGGGCCGGCTAAGACTGCGTTGTTACCTTGTTGGTCTCGTCCTTTCGGCTCATCTCCATCCGTTCTGTCATCTGTAATGAACACGATCAACATGCGATGCACTCGAAGAGCTCACCGTCCGTGAGTTCCACAGAAGACATTCGTATTGTCGTTGGTGCGTCGTTCATCTCGTCCGTGGTTGTGTCTGTTCGATCTTGAATGCGGAGTTAAGACCGGAGCTTTCCACCTGAGAAAGAAATCAATTTCACGGGCGGCATTGAAAACTATGTGGAAGGCAGCAGAGAAGTTGGTCGTTGATCTATATCTCCGCTCTATCGCGTGAGTAGGATGGAAGATGTCGAGAAGAGAGAACGACCTCAGATGACAATAAATCATAACGTAGTACTTTTAATGGATGATCGCGGGGGAGGGTCTGGGGTTGTCTCTCTTATGTACAATGCTGATGGTGACGACGGCTACGATGCCGAGGAAGAGGAGGAGCATGAAGATCATGAAGAGCTTCTCGGTTCCGAATCTTCCCGCCAGGATTCGCAGATGGTGGTTGGCTTGCTTCGCGGTGAGCTTGACCTCCTCCACCCGCATTTCCGTCTGATGTAAATCATTGGATTGGTGATGAAATGTCCCCTGAGGATCCTCTGTAGTTCTCTCGACTGGTATGATTATCACTGCGTCCGGACTCTTGATCGGTGGCCATTCTTCCTGCTCGGAATCTGTGGAACTATCGTCCGATATGTATCGATCTTCTGTTGGTGTACCGTAGTTTCTGTTTGTGAGAGCAAGATCCTGTCGATGTGATGTCAGACCCGATGCTCTTATCTTCACGTCGGGATGGATGATTACCTGTTCATATCGAACGATGTTATCGTGGTACATCAGCCATCTTAAGTTGAAGATCTCCTCTTGACTGGGTGCCAGTGGTGTTTGATCTGCTCTCAATGCTTGACAAACATTCTTCGCTGTGCTGATCTTCTTCTTGACATGCTCTACCGCACGCTGCTGTTCTGCGGCTGCTTCTGCTTTACTTATGATTCCTTTGATGGTAACGATGGATGATTCGATCTCTCGGCACAATCGAATCAACTCCTCCTCGAGACTCTCCCTTGTCTCCCCCATCAGACCTCTTTATGATGTGCAGCCGCCGTCAGATTCCGGTACCGTCAAAGAAATAATAATTCCCCAATTCTCGTTTTATTATTCCCCTACACATCCTTATTGGCTATGAACGCTTATAGTAGCGATCGATTGCACAGGAGGGCAGGCGACACCCAGCACGAAGGAGAAACGTGTCGCTTGAACGAATTCGTTCGCGATTCAAAACGAAATATAGAATTGATGGCGTCATCGTTATTCGGCTCCCGTCATCATACACCGGCTCCCGTCATCATACACTTAGTGCTTCACTTCGTCCATAACAAACCAGATCAAATAGAGAACATGCACAAGAAGGTCTTCATATTGGGTGCCACTGGCTTCATCGGACAGGGAGTCGCACGCGCATTCGTCCGACATGGATACGTAGTGAGCGGCTTGGCCAGAAGCCAAGACAAGGCGAAACTGTTGGAATCCATCGGAGGTGAACCAACGACATGACAAACATTCAGCTGACGATCATCCTAGTTTCAGCAATTGTTGGAACTGTCAAAGACACAGCGTCGTGGTCCAAGCAGGCAGAAGAGGCCGACATCATCGTCGATGCTGTGGCCGATTACGCAGATCGCTCAACACCGTCCATCATCGCCAATCAACTCGTTCCCCTTCTTCAGCAGAAACCACAGCTATCAGTCGTCTACACCTCCGGAATCTGGGTCTACGGTCCCGACCGAGGCACACCCTTCGAGGAGTCTCACCCACTCCAACCGTTCCCCAACGTCGCGTGGAGGCCAGCTCATGAGAAGAACCTGACAGACGTGGGAGCGATCGTCATTCGACCCGCAGTCCTCTACGGAGCTACTGGGTCTCTCACGGGCAACATCTTCGCCGACGTGAAGAGTGAGTCTGTCAACATCATCGTCATCACCACGTTCTGATCAAAAACGATAGACAGAGGAAAGACGGTGGTGGGGGTGAACCAGATCTGGCCTACGGTTCACGTGGATGATCTCGGGGAGGCTTATGTTCTGGCCGTTGAGAAGGGTAATAGAGGACAAGTGTACAACGTCAGCAACGAGCCGATCTCACTGAATCAGACCCTGCAGAAGTTGCAGTCGCACGTCAAGTTTGAATTTGAAGAGCAACTTGCACCCGCTGATAATGGCTTCTTAACTGCCCTGAGATCGTCACAGAATATATCGTCAAAGAAAGCCAGAGAAGAGTTGGGTTGGGTTCCCAAGCGGGCTCCACTTGACGAAGGTATCATCAGCTACTACCAAACATGGGAGAGCCTCACAGCATAAAAATAATGTTTGATTTTTGTGTGAATTTGTGAATCGATTACGATCGAACGATTTTGTGAAGATAGATTACACAGCTGTGCATAAGAAGCAGAATGTCTCTGATTGTCGTTTTTTAATCATGTCTCTGTGTGCCTCTGTTCCCGTTGATGAGGCGGGGCCTACTCTCGAAATTGGTTCTTCGCAACGCATTCCGCAGGCAAAATCCGATTTTGCAGAGTTACGTAAACAACCTCCATCAGAACAGTTCGACGGATATAATGCAACATGTGAAAACAATTGTGAAATGTGTAGAGGCCTTCGTTACCCCCCCTCCCCGCATACTGAATGACATACCATTGGAATCAGCGTATTTTGCTGAACAAGGAGGACTATCTTTTGGATCCACGTACACTAAAAAAATAGCGTACATTGGCACTTATCACACCTTACGGAGGGTACCAGGTCATCAATAACACTTACCCAGGTGGAAAAAAACATGGGCTACACAGTGATGTATTCCATTTTTTCGTCCGGACGTTCATAACAGAGATAAGTGTCAATGTACGCTATTTTTTAGCGTACATGAGAGTTATTCACCGTGTTTTATAGAGTCAAACGGTGGGCGATGTTTGCGTTCACATCCGGCTAACAGGCCATCTCCGAGGACCTGCGCGCTTGCGATGGAGAATCTTCAATACCAAGAAATAAATTCATTGTTAATTATTTTTTCCGGGACGACGGAGAATGACGTCACGGGACGTTGGTGGACGATACATCACATCATCGAACACATCATCTTGACAACATGGCCCTCCGTCTAGATTCTAATCTTCCAGGCACTTTCTCAGCTGAGGTCACCCCAGGGGCCACACGTTTCGTTCATCCCGTAGAGCAGATCCAGAAGACGGTGAGATGAACTATATCGCGTGTTTTCCTCTAATTGTTCTAGTCTCTGGCCAACCAGCAACAACTTCAACAATTCACATTGAACAACATGTTCGGAACTCACATGTTCCTGCGCCTGCAGACAGAACAAGCCATTTTGTCTCAGTTTCAAAGACTTCCAGGTACATCTCACGACCTTGATCTGATCCACAGACATTAAAAATGCACAGGACTGCAGAGTGAGTTCTCTGGATTACAAACAATGTTGGGTCAAGATGAGACAATTGAACTCGAAGACTACCTTGGATGTGAGAAGATGCAGCTGAGACGAAATGATTGACGATGATAGCACCCATGGACCCCGTAGACAACGTCAGCGTGCATGATATCATGGAGAAGAGACTCGGTGTGTCTACTCTCGCCCACCGGTACTGAGTGGAATAAAGTTGTCAGATAGAAACAAACGTTCACAATCTCTTTATCCTCATGCATCCTCTCAGGCGACAGATTCACAAGACCTCTTCTCAATCTAATGGTACACCCGGTGTGACGGACTTCTTAACCTTTCTTCGTTTCAGCTTCCTTTTTTCAAATCATGATGATGATGGTGATGATCAAGTGTCGACGAGATGATGTGGCCTACCTCCCAGAATAATTCATTATTGGACAACTGTGAATAGAGCCCCACGTTTCCATTACGTACACCGATGTACATCTTTCCCGCCTTGATGGCTATCCGTTGCTCTTTTCTGTCCTCTTTCGCGTACTCTATGACGTACTCATAGTCCTTCTTCATGTTCGTGTACAATCTGTTGTCTTCGTCGACTGTCACCCACTTGTTGAATTGTGTTCTCAGTTTGTATACCGTCATCATCTGAGCCACATCAGTCTCCCATCATCTCACAACACATCATCGCGTGATGTCATCGCATGTCATGATGATGTCTTTCGTGTGATGTCTTCGCAATCCGATGATGTCTTCATGATGATGTCATGATGCTCACTCCAAAGGCGGGTGGTGGTGCCGTGACCTCCTGAGCTTCTAAATAGAACCAAGCCTTGTTTGGAATGGATTCTACAACGTTTCCGTTCTCTATAGGGACATTACGAGCAAAGATTCCCTCTCCCTCGGTCACCAAGTAAGTTCCCTCGAAGCTCTTGAATGCCACACAGGTCTCCTCTAAATCTTTCAGACAGTTCTTGACACTGTATTTGGACACTTGAATGCCTTCCAATAGGTTGGATAATTCTGTCGGTGTCAAGAGATGTCGGGATGATGGAAGATGAAACACCATTGATGCCCCATGTCTTGATGTGGTTCTCGCGAAGGGCCGCCCAGATGCAAGCGACGACGAATTGTTTTCTCCTCGAAAACTTTTGTCTCTTGTTGTCACCTCCGGTTCGCTTCATGGGTGCACCGATACCTTGCTTCTGGTTCACTTGGATGTGAAAGGCCTTCTGAAACAGCTCCCTCGCTCGATGTTGGGATGCCGTGTTGTTGCAATCACCATTGTATAATTTGTAAAAGATCTCATCGACGTTCTTGAGTCCGTCCCAGAGAAACTCTTTCTCCTAATGATGGATGGTCATTGACCTTTACACATGGTCTGGGCTCACATCTCTCTCTAGACGAGATTTCTCTGTCAGAGAGTATTCCATCAGTGGATTGTATGCAGAACCGACACGGATCTTGTTCTTCGATTCGGAATCGTCCGAGAAGACTCTGTACTCGGCGTCGGTGGCAATGTTTCTTGATTCTGTGATGAGCCCACAAGAATCACAGGCTGTGTCTCCAGAGCGTTGATCTGACAATGTTCGGTCGGAGATCTTTTATGATGAAGAGGCTCTTACCCGTTTGGAACGTCGTGTTACCACAAGATGAGCAGGACCATTCTTCACCACCATCGAGAGGGGCAGATTCTGGGGGAAGAACTGAGCTATTCGATTCTGGAGGTAGTTGTGATGTTACAACGGCGGGTGTGTACTTCAGATGATTGTAATCGCTCTTAAAGTCAGTCGAGTCGACGCTGTTGTGGTTGGTGAGGGAGTCATCCTCTCCCTCTAAATCTCTGAACATCTGTTCTCGTTTATCTCTATACATGTTTGCGTGTTTTCGTCTTCCTGATGAAATGAGGTCACTCCGATGATTGCGCCTCCGATCATTTCTTTGAAAAGTCTGAAATCTAATCTCTGAGCACACCTCATTTCTGGGAGGCAATGAGGGAGAACACTGAACAATCTTATTACGAAGGTGATGAGTTGGCCGTTGCAATAGTTTTGTGATGTTACAACTGACCCATCTTTGGATCGTGACTGCAGTACGGTCTAACAGGTGAGTGCAAACGTATCGCCTGTGATCATTGTGTTCTCATCCTTTCACAGATGACACGGGACAGTCCTCAATCTCATAAATCCAGAACATCCATCCAAGACTTTTTGTACGCTTTCTACCGTGATACGACGATTTTTAGCGATTTCTGCAGAGTAATACAGAACACTTCAGAAAATATACAACGTTGTAGATCCACAATAAAAAGTATGGAGTGAACGAGACACGAGTGGAGAAAAAAAGCTACGATACGATGGCTTCCTGTGCGGTCACCCGTCACAGTACTGACATCGCCCATGGCTACTTACCTGACGAGTTCGGCATGGGATCGTGGGTGTTCAACCAGGTGTGATCGTAGCTGTGAAGGATTCTGTAATTTTGCTTGATTTTAGAAATTAATCCGTTGACGGTAATTGCGCCACAACATCCATCTCGTGAAAATTCACAATGAAGATTTTCTTGCGTTCTCGAATGAGATAAATAGATATCAACACGTATCTTCTGTATATTTATCCACTCATGGTCTTCATGATCAAATGAAGTGGCACGGCTCCAGCCGCTGCAAACTCCAAACTTCCAAAAGCCTCTAACACTTGATCTCCATAGTTGAATACGATCCAGCTCCAGTATGGACTCAAATTGTTCTGAGCTCTCTCTCTCATGGCTGATCCTCTCTTACAGAACTTGTCGACCAGATTCTGGAACTCGGCAGAATAAGGAGGGCTCTGTAACGTCTGAAATTGCATCAGTGACGCGCGAGATAAGGCTGAACGCACCACTTGGCCGGCGTAAGTGTAATTGTTGTACGCCTCCAGACTCTGATCCCTCTCCGGGCAAGGGTGATTCAAAAAGATCCACTGCCTCTCCGTAGTCTCTTCCTCGTTGTACACCTGAGGAGCGGCTCCAATTCTCACCTTCTTCGTCTTGTGATTCCATTCGTTGGGAGGGACTGATCACATGTGAGACACAGTTTATAATATCGTTCGAGCTCACCTGGTAGATTGAAATAGTGATGAATGAACTCTGTCGCGAAGACAGGAATCATGGCGTGGTGTAGACCTAAGCCTCCGGCGGTGATGGGCCAGAACAACCAAGCTTCGGTGATCTACAATCGTTAGATCTGTAGACGTGAATGTCTCCCACCTCTTTAGGTGAAAAATCGCGACGTATCTCATCGATGATGTATGACACGATGGATCGATCTCTTCCCATCAAGTGACTGTGCAGTCTGGCGTACGATTGGATGAGGCTATCTCTGTACGATTTTCCCATGAGCTTGTTGTACTCTCCCACGAAGAGGCTCAGCATCTTCACTTTCGTATTGTACAGATTGATCTTGCCCAATATCTACCATTCACGTCAGAACCGATGAGAATTCATGTGACGATGACAACGAAGAGACCATCTGATCTCTCACCGATGGAGTCGCTGCGACTTGTTTGGCCAACCCGGCGGCAAAGTTTTCCAACATTTCCTCGTCTACGGTCCAATGTCCCCTCTCGGATAAGACTAAGAAGCCCCACCTGACTCTTCCCGCAGGCAGAGCATTCATTGCATCCTTGTCGTCGATGATTCTGGGGATGCTCTTCGGGTCTACCTTCTTTCTTCTGTTGTAGAGAGACATTGTGGGTGGCTCGTGTTCGCTCTCGAATTCGACACGCTGGGTGCCGCACTTTTCCAGATTGGGTCTCATACCACAGACTTGCAGTACGTACTGTACGTCTCTCCACAGATCGGCCAGGACTTTTGGATCTCGGGCGATGACGTAGATGTCATCCATGACACGTGTCATCTGAGCCTCCGGCAGTAATTCCCCTGTCATCGTGTGGTTCTTCAAGAACTGATAGTCCAGCACGAAGAGGACCAACTCCGAGAACAAGATGGACAGGGAGTGACGTAAGTGAGTTCCCCGAAGTATCTTACGTCTCTCTCCCTCGATGAGTGGTGACACCTTCAGGAACTTTTCGAAGAATCGGATCCACATCTGTTTGTCCATGTCAGGGCAATGATGACATTCACTCTCACCTCATCAGCACCGTAGTGTCTCATCACAGTCAGAATGACATCGTGTGGCATGGAATCAGACATCTCCGACACATCGTACGTGCAGACGTACAGCCCGGCTTTCGGTCTGAGGTCCTCTTCTATCCTGATCCTCTTGGCCATACCAAACAGCATCTGCTTCCTCAGCTCACTTCTCTCTGATACCTTTGCCTCCGTCAGCACTTTGTTCCATTCTAGCTTCACCATTCTCACCTCCTCGGTCTCACCGACTTCCTCTTCTTCTTCCTTGGTCGTGGCATAGAGATCAGTCGTTGCCTCGTAGAGAGAAGAGGGCAGGCAGGCCAACAGATTATCGTGACAGTAATTGTGCTTCCTCTGTAATGCGGGCAAGATAGCATTGCGGACGTAATATCCCCATCTAACGAGGTCAGTTGTGATGATGAATGATGACATCACATCACCTGATGCCCACGACGTGCAGGAGCAGAGTGTCGACTATGTCGGCGTATAGGAAGGCCCTTGTCTTTCCGTTCGAGAAGGTGGTCCATCCTAATCTGGGATGGTTATCGTCTTCCTTCCACTCCCAGGTGTCCAAGTCTTTCAGCTTGATGGTGAGAAGGTTGGACAGCTCGGTCATGGCAACTTCCTCCTTCATCATGCTCTTGAGTCCCTCCACATCACTGCGATCGGACACGAGGCCGCGTGCGATGATGCTCTTGATGGCCGCGACGGTCTCCACCTTCGATACGTTGTCCTGCAGATTTTGAACTGAAACGTAGGGGGACATTTCCTCTGTAAATTGGAGGAGTGTAGACAGCTCTTCCAGATCGGCGACATCATTGGAGGTGGTGAGGAGGGAGATCTGTTTAGAGGGTGAGACGTGAGATGTCGTCGGAGATCACCTTCTTAGTCTTGTCATCGCCGCCTCTGGGGACTTTCTGGAAGTCATCTAAGAAGCTGACGTCCTCCGGTGTGGGTGCCTCAGCATTCTGCAACCACTGATCTAAGATCTGGCAGAACAGTTTGGTTTGAGTCTGTCTACGCAGACCACCTGTACACGTCAGGATGGTACCAGACATGATAACATCTCACCATTGACTTCCTTTTCAAACTTGTCTATCCATCTCTGGATACCATCTGTGCCGTAGAATCCGTCGATCTCTAATTGCTGCTCGATCTTTGTGGTATCACGTAGTTGTTGATGATGTCCGTTGAGAAGTCCGTCTCTGAGTGTGGTCCATTTGCGTCTCAGATCTGTCGCTGCTGCGGCATCTTTCAACACCTGAATTGATCCGTCAGAAGATGATGATCGTAAAGATCTTAATTATCAAGGTCACCTTGTTGTAATGTTCCTGCAGATCATCGTGCTGCTTGTTCAGGTTCTTCAACTTTGCCAGTGTAGCCTCCTGAAGGAGTCTCTGACTGATGCTGTTCGTCTTGTTCATTGCTGCTGTTGTGGGTTCTGCGAAGTGGATTATGAATAGAGGAACGGACAAAATACAGATCCGGCCGTTCGGCGAATTGGTGTAATGATGTGATGGTGTGCGTGTCAACAAATGATTTGTGAGCACTGTTTTGGAAAACTCGTGGAGAATCCCAATTCTCTTTCTCATTCCAGAAATATACATCGACTGACACGCAGATTGGCCAATACCTGTTTCGGACAAGGTGGTTGAATATCAAACTGTGTATGCATGTTCCATTGGATCATCGTAGACGGCGGTGTATCTAAGAAAGAGATGGTCACAGAGTCGACGGAAGGTGGTAGATGAGCCGCTGTGGTGTCGTTGGTGAACTTGTCCACCGACGGTGACAGAGACATCCTTGCCCTTTTCTGAAAGAGAACGTCAGTCTCTTCCTCTCATTCCATTCGCAAACTCACAGAAACGGCTCTGGACCGTCAAATATGAAAGATGGCATCGACATCCATAACAACAGTCAAAGATTTATTCTGGTGATATTAAGCCCAGGCCCAGGTGATGGGGACAACTCCTTGGTTAGGGTCTCCAATCTGTCCAAAGATGCCCTGGCACAGATCAAAGTGTCCATACGCGCAAGATTCTACCGTCGAGATCAGATCACAATCAGCGTCAAACCCTTCATCATCTTACCGCAGGCGTCTTTGATGGTGACAGTGATCGTTCCACGAGGTCCAGTGAGGCGAGCCTGTTTATTGCAAGCTCCTCCGTTAGAGTACATAGACCAGCCCTGCATTCGTCAACACGTGAACAACCAGCAGATGAGGAACATCATGCACTCACGACAGCGGCAACGTAATCATTGTTTCCAATGTAGCCACCACACGCTCCTTGGTTTCCGTCAGCACAGTTGTAGTAGGTGATCTGACCGGACTCGCCACCACCACCACCACCACCACCGCCACCACCACCACCGCTGCATCTGAGCGTATCAGTTATACAAAGAATCTACGAAGAGTCACGACGTCGAATACTCACTGAGAGCCACCGGGTGTGCACTTGGTTTTGCCGTCGCCGCTGTATTGACTCGAGCAGCAGCCGTTGGAGCAATCAGAGTTAGAAGAACAGAACTCCCAGTCACCCTTCTTGCCGCCACCGCCGCCGCCACCACCGCCACCGCCATTACATCTGATGACGGTCAGACAAAGAACAGGCGGAACGAAGATGGAAAGCGACCGTCACTCACTGAGAGCCGCCGGGTGTGCATTTGGTTCTTCCATCGTTGCTGTATTCGCTCGAGCAGCAGCCATCGTCGCACTCGGAGTTGGAAGAGCAGAACTCCCAGTCGCCCTTTCCCTGGCACAGAGTCACAAAGACCAAGACGGACACGATGACGATCGCTGTCCTCATCGCTGTTGAATTATGCCACCTCTGTCGCAATCCGTTACAATCTTCCTACCGCAATGGATCACGCTAACTACCGCCTTTTTCGGACGTAAAATAAATGGCTGGCGAAGAATCTGAAATTATGCCGGTCCAGCGAGAAAATGAACGGTTTTCGCCCCGACAGCCAACCAAATTACTTTATTCACCTTTAGAGTTGACAGAAGGCGATTTTGCGGAACTGTATTCCTATGCAGGGTATTCACACTGGATATTTCAGTTCCTCCATCATCACTTCCTCACTATCTCCTCTACGTCGATCGGGTGTGAGAACGAACTGGGAGGTAGCAACGAATTAGCAAGACGAGTCATGAAAGCATGAACAGTCATCTATCCTTTGTATTCGGATATTAAGCCCAGGCCCAGGTGATGGGGACAACTCCTTGGTTAGGGTCTCCAATCTGTCCAAAGATGCCCTGGCACAGATCAAAGTGTCCATACGCGCAAGACTCTGTCACCGCCGAGTCAGCTCGACATCGTCATCAGGCGCTTCATCATCTCACCGCAGGCATCACGGACGGTAACAGTGATCGTTCCACGAGGGCCGGTGAGACGAACCTTCTTACCGCAAGCTCCTCCGTTAGAGTACATAGACCAGCCCTGTCATCTCATCAACACGCGAGTCCACCATCTGAAGTGAAGAGATGCTTTCCACTCACGACAGCGGTAACGTAATCATTGTTTCCAATGTAGCCACCACACGCTCCTTGGTTTCCATTGTTGCAGACGTAATAGGTGATCTGGCCGGACTGACCACCACCGCCGCCGCCGCCGCCGCCACCACCACCACCGCTGCATCTGAGCGTATCAGTTATACAAAGAATCTACGAAGAGTCATGACGTCGAATACTCACTGAGAGCCACCGGGTGTGCACTTGGTTTTACCGTCGCCGCTGTATTGACTCGAGCAGCAGCCGTTGGAGCAATCAGAGTTAGAAGAACAGAACTCCCAGTCGCCCTTCTTGCTACCACCACCACCGCCGCCGCCATTACATCTGATGACGGTCAGGCAAAGAACCTACGGAACGAAGATGGAAAGCGACCGTCACTCACTGAGAGCCGCCGGGTGTGCATTTGGTTCTACCGTCGCCGCTGTATTGGCTCGAGCAGCAGTGATTAGCGCACTCGGAGTTGGAAGAACAGAACTCCCAGTCACCCTTTCCCTGGCACAGAGTCACAAAGACCAAGACGGACACGATGATGGCGGCTGTCCTCATCGCTGTTGGAAAAATTTTGTGGTTACAACTGCTGCTGGCTTACCGCTTTTATTCACGATAACGAACGTGATTTGTATGCGGGTAGAAACGGGCTGTGAAACATCTGCCTGAACGCCAAACCAGCGAGAAAGTGAAAGGTCTTCAACATCTCGAACTTCCACAGCTCCTTACGGAGAAATTATCCGCCAAGACAACAGGGACAGAAACAATATGGAACAAGTGAGCTGAAACGTGGAAATCTGAGGGCTTTGACCATGTCCACAGCTACTCGAGCACCTTAGAGGACCATAGGTCAGTCCGACCTTATAGAATCTTGTGGAGATTTCACACATCACGCACCACGCAGGAGATACACTATCTCAACGCGGCCGATGTCATCTTCTCATCGATCTCATCCATAATCACAAACGCATCATCATATCATCATCACACCCTCTCCTTTATTGACGCCCCGGTGACGACTGGTTCATGTTGTTGAAGCCACCCGCATAGTTATTCGGTGGAAAACCTCCCTGGGCGGGATTCGCAAACCCTCCCATCTGATTCAACGCCGCTGCCTGTCCAGTCAGAGCACTCAGGGCACTCATGTTCAACCTTCCATAGTTGTTTGCGGCCGGATTACTGTTGTAGCCCGCTACTCTCCATCAGCTCTCTGTGCCTCTTCAAGTTCTCACCTTGAAAGTTGTAAGCGTTGGGCATGGTGAGAGCCCCTGCGGCAGGTGTCGTGGGGTTCATCTGTCCGATCATGCCGAGGAGATTGTTGGCGATGGTGGAGACGGGTTGACCGTTATAAGAGGGGAAGTTGTTGAAGCCGAAATTGGCGGGAAGGACCGGATTTGCCTGGGGCTGGGCTGGGCGGGGTCAGAGATTTCGTGGAAATTCGTCTCACCGGTGTTGGCGGGAACTCGTGATGGGTTCGAGTTGTTGTAGCCGGTGGGGTTGTTGTTGTAACCTGAGCTGTAGCCTCCTGCGACCTCATCAGCCGACATCATGAGATGAAAAGACTTACCTGCGTTGTTGTTGTAGCCTCCGCTGTTGTTATAATTCGATCCTCCCACGCTTCCTCCGTAATTGTTGTTGGCATAACCTCCGTTTGCGTTGTAATTTCCGTAGCCACTGTTTCCACCGCCTCCGTTGTAATTGGAGTTGTAGCCGCTGTTGTTGCTGTAGCCTCCACCACCGTAATTGGGTGCATTGTTTCCACTGTTGTTGTTGTAGCCTCCGCTGTTGTTATAGCCTCCATTTCCTCCTCGGTTGTAACCGTCTATTTTCGTTAAGGAAGATTGTCACGTAGATGTTCACCTCGGTAGCCAGCACTGCCGCCGCCACTGTTGTAATTGTTGTTGTAGTTGTTGCCATAGTTACCACCGCTGTTGTTGTAACCGCCTCCACCACGGTGACCTGACGCCGTGTCAGAAGAAATTTCCTCGCATTTTCCTCACCACCGTGATCATTGTTACGCACGGGTGCGTAACCACCCGAGTTTCCTCTGTGATGATCCCTGTCCCTTCTCGAACGTTAGCCGTTACAGTCAAAATTCAAATGTCACCGTTGGGCGGGAGCGCTGCTGCCCGGTGGACCCTTCTTCGACTCAGCCAACCTGACCGTTATCTTTGAAGAGACACCTATGATGTCATCCTCTGTCCTCTCTCCTTCCCCTTACCTCCTTTCTCGACCTGTCGATTGTCCAAGCCCTTGATGGCGTTTCGAACAGAGTCCCTGTCTTTGTACCTGACGAAGCCACAGCCCTTCGATTCTCCGTTGGTTCCCTTGAGTAAGATGAGATCTGTAATCTGTCACAGAGTCAGCCGCGATCACCATCACGATCATCACGATCAAGATGATCGTCACGATCATCACGATCAAGATGATCGTCACGATCATGATCTTCATCACGATGAACATGACATCTTCACCTCTCCGAAAGGTTCGAACAGAGTCCGCATGTCGTTCTCGTCGTAATTCTTTGGCAACATTCCAGTGAAGATCTTCATGTTCATCTTCTCAGCCTCCGACGCCGCAAATTTGACCTTTCAAACGCGTCAAACGAACCATCTTCTCTTCTTCCTCTCACCTGCATTGGATTATTTGCTCCAGGTAAGACTTCACGAGCGTGTAGTGCGTTCATGGCCGTCTCGGCGTCGGCAATGTGAGCGAACGTGACGAAGCCACAGTTTTTAGACCTGGGTGGTTGAGATGATGAGAGGAGGGGAGCTCACCTTCCGGTCTCTCGATCGGTCAAGATATCGCAGTAGACGATCTCACCGTAAGGTGCGAAGATCTCCCGGAGTTGCTGGATGGAGTGTGAAGATGTGATCATGTGACGATGCGATCATCGTGTCCACGATGATGTTGAAGATACAGTGTGATGTGTGATGCGCTGAAGCCACCACGTGAAGATGATATGATGATGGTGATGATCGAATGAGACGGATGACAAAGAAGTCAACTCACTTGGGGTGTCATCTCCCTGGGAAGTTGACCGACAAAGAGCTTGAGTGTGTCATCTTCTTCGTTGGAACCTTTGTTCGGGTCGTTACGAGAGGGACTGCCCTGACCTCTTCTGTCGTATCTGTCCCGATCATCGTACCTCCTTCCATCGTGTCCGTGTCCTTCATCACGTCCATCGTGTCTGGGATCTGATCCACCGTGGTGATGTCTATCCTCATCGGGGTGTCTATCTTGGTCACCGTGCCTCTCTTGTCCTTCTCTCGGATCGTAGCCCTCCTGTCGATTGTGATTTCCATCATCGCTTCTTCGGTTGTAGGCTTCTTGTCTGGGATCTTGGTTTCCATGTACATGTTGTCCTCTCTCTCCATCTTGTTCTCTCTGTCCACCTTGCTCTGTGTGTCCGTCTCGTTCTCCTTGCCCCTGTTGGTACTCGGCATTGGTTGTCTCTCGTTGTGTCCTCTCTTCTGGCTTCTGTCCATCCGGTTGTGCCAATTGAGCGGCCGTCGATCCTTCCTCTCCCCTCTTCTCCTCCATAATGGTGGGTGCTTGGGTGGCTTGGGTAGGCTCTGTTGTCCCTGAATGATCGAATGGTACCTCCTGTGGTATATACTCCTCCGGCTGGTACTCCTCGGTCACAACTGCATTGGAGGAACCTTCACTCGTAGCCTGTGTTACATCACCACTGACAGAAGGAGCCGCAGGTTCACTCGTCGTCTACAGAAATAGAAGATCAGAACAACTGCATGCATCGCTTCAAAAGCACCTCAGGAGGTAGAATCACTTCACTAATCGAAGCACTATTATCAGAGGTAGAAGTAGTATTCATCACTTCACTGGTTACTAAACAAGTCAGACGACTCGGCTCAGAAACATGATTAGCATTTGAAACGAAACATGCACCTTCTTGTTGTTGTGTTAAGTCGTTTTGCACACCCTCTTCGCTCATTTTCGTGGCAAGAAGCGGCGCTGATATGTGCGTGGATCAGCGGTTGGAATTATTTTCTGGGAGTTTTCCATCTACATACACTGCTCCTGTAAATAAAGCAGAATAAATCTGCGATCCTGAACCAGTTCTCCAGAAGGCACAGGATGCCTGCGGAGGTGATACATCGGATACCCACACGAGGATGTATCGTATTCATATACATCATCACATTGCTGATGGTCGTCCCTGGTGTCTTGTTGCTACTCGACGCCAATCACAGGCACAATGTTATGAAGCAGAGGAGGGAGCATTATTGCCTCACTCAATGCATCACCAACACTACGAACGAGGATAAGAGTATGGCATTGATGGTTCACGCGTACATTTCACTGCCAATACAGTGCGCCGACAGACTCATCAGGTGAAACCCCTCAAAAGGTCTTCAGTTGACCGATGTGATAGTTCCACCGCAACAAGTGACAACAAAACTTTTGTCGATGTATCTCTATTGATCGGAAGGTGACTCATACATCATTCCATCGTTCCATCTGACACACAACAGATGGCAAGATATGAAATTTGCTCGCTTGGACTCTACATGGACACAGCTACACGACGTTGACTTCTTCAAACAGAACTTCACTTTCCAATGTTGGGCACCACGAAACATCAACCAAACGAGCGACAACCGAGGTCCATCACACGTACGCACGTTCTCATTGTCAAATGATTCACATTCCATCAGGTGACCGTGAGTCGTCCTGGATTAGAATGGTCGACGGCGGTGGAATTCGCATTGAGTATCACCTTGTGTGGTCTCCCCGTATCCATGTTCTTCATGCACGTCATGTGGCTGGTCCTCTTCCAGAAGAAGACGATGCAAGACATGGAAGAAAAATTCCTATTATATCAATCTGAACCCGTGGATGTTGCCATGCAGCGCGCCAGGTCATCCATCCATCCTTCATCTCATTAACATCGTCATCCATCGACCCATTCAACATCGAGAAGATGAACTGATCCATCATCAGCAACCATCACGAGTGGATTACAAAGAGTGGATTCGTCCTCTTATTTTTCTTGGCTGCAAAGACGATCATCTACGCTCCGTACGGAATCTCATGCTCCGTGGCGGTCGCCCTCCTTGCCCTCTTCAACAGCAAGGCCGACGTCTTATTCTTAAAGACAAAGCGCCAGAGCTTCATCGTTGGCAGCTACCTCTTTCTATCCACCGTGGCTTACATGTTACTCGCTGCGTGGCCGATACTGCTCATCTACATCAATGTAGATGACCGAAACAGTAAATCGATCGCTCTCTGCATCCAGTCTGGGCTATTATGTGAGTTTGTAATGTCATAGAGAGATGTAGAGGCTGACAAGTGCAGTGATCTTCGCTCTGTCGTTTCTGGGGAAGGTCATGGCACATTGGAGGAGGATCTACTTCTTGCTGAGTCATCACAAGTTTGAACCACATACCATTGTCTTCAAAGATAACAGCGACACGGATATCAAGTGAGGTTCTTCCAAAGAAGCATCATCCTCAACATCATCACATCGTCATGTCATCATCACATCATCACATCATCACATTTCATCACCAACCACATCACATTCCACCACTCGAGCACTTGTCATTCTTCATCATCCATCGTATCTATATTTTCACATCACATCCTTCACCTCATCATCATCATCACATTTGACATTCCACAGATGGTATCGATCCACCGTCTTTCTATGTGCCCTCCAGATCTCCCTGGCAGCCTTCATCAACACCCTCCTCTTATCTTACACCGGCCAACTCCGTGGCAGCTACTCCTGGTTCATCGCAGGCGGCGCCGCCACCGGCGTCTGTGCAGTTCACGACAGCCGAGCCTTCCGGTGAGCCTTTTATTCTCTTTTATTCTCTTTTATTCTCTTTTATTCTCTTTTATTCTCTCAGAGCTGAGAGAGGGACAGGGTGGTGGCCATCTTGGTCAACATCGCCCTGTCTGTAGTGTCGGTCGTGTCTTCTGCTGTTCAGAGTCACAGTTGGTACGAACACTTTGTCTTAGCCATCAATGCCGTGGTTGCCTTGTTCGTGACGGGTGTATTCATACGGGAACTGGCGAGAGGAAATAAAAGAGAGTGAAAGACTTTTATTTCTCCTCCATCATCATCATCGCACACGATCGTCTCGTCATCGTCTATCACAGTTGTCATTCACGATCCATTCGTCACACTCGATCTACACTTCTAATCTGTTCGCCTCTTCTTCCACCTGACATCATCATCAGGGCCACCTCTTCATCTCATCGACTCACTCTTCTCTGATGTAACTCCAATATCTGGGTCTGAAGGAGAGATATGATGGACTTGGTCGTCGCATCATGCTCTTCGTTCTGCTTCAGCTTGGCTTTCGTTCTCTTCGTCTCAGCGTGCAACCTCTGAAGCTCTTTCACGTGTTGACCTCTGCATCACATCAGCATCTCACACGGACACGTGCATCTCACCGCATGCTGCTCATCTTCTGGATGAGGAGTTCGTTGCTGAAGTAGAGGGCGTCCACTTCTTCTTGTTTCTTCTTGGCGGTGACTTCCATGCCTCTCATCTTCTGCAAGATGACGTTGGAGTCGTACTCTACCGATTCTTCCTTGAGGTTCATCTTCGGTGTGTCAGATGAGATGAGACGAGAGTCTCTCACCCCTTGATCTACCAACAACTGAGCCAACCTCCATTCTAACTCATCGATGCGAATATCAGACTCCTTCTGTTTGTCTCGATGATCTCGCAGGACTTGGGCGAGAAAGGTGGAGAGAGCTTCTGATCTCCGTCTCAACTGTTTGATCTTTCTGGCTGGTTTCGGAATCTGTGGGGTGTGAGGATGATTGGAAATGAGATCACATCAGAATCACATCGACTTCAACGGGTGGTCTCTGCGGAGGTGGCGGTGTTCCGATGGACTTTCTCTTGAGGAGGTTGTTGTCTCGCTGCAGTTTGAGAATCTGTTTTTCCATCTGTCTCAGTTGCATGTCGAGCTGCTCCTGTGATGGATCGATCAGATCCATGATGTCGAAGTGGGGTACCTTCTCATTGGCTACTCTGTCTAATTCAGATCCGAGTTCTTCATCATACTGTTTGATGTGTGCTCTGTGATCTTCGTCTCGGATAATGGCTTCATCTCTTAGAGCCTCAATCTCTAACTTGGCAGCTGCCAGTTGTTCCTCTAATATTCGGAGCTGATGTTCCATCAGTCAATCGATAAGTCTCATCAAGATGAACTCACCGTCTCTGCGTGATCTACCGTCTCTGTCTGTGTGGAAATTGATTCATAGACGGGATGTACAAGTGTTGTCTGTGTGCATTGGTCGGATTTCGAGTTTCCCGTTGTTTCAATTCCGCCCGTAAGCTTGTTGAGTATCGGCTTCTTACTAGGCACCGATGATAAAGTCTATGGACGATCAGATCAATCCGGAGAAAATGGGGGATCGACTAACCTCCAACGGTGCTCTCTTGAAACGAAGAGCTGTTGATGTAACAGGCTCTTCTTTTTTCGTCAAACTCTTATTATGGCGGTTCTCTTCGTCTCCGCTGCATCGATTACCTCCATTCAACCGAATCGGTCTCACCTCTTCTGAGTCTTTGTCGTTTTAGATAAGAATTTCTGAATTAGAGTTCCCTTGACCTCTTTTGGTTTACTCTTGCTTGCCTGAGAGGAGAATGAGATTAGCCAAGGACATATCAGCCTCTTACCTTCCATTCTTCGAGTTCTTTCCTTCTCTGTATAGACGAAATAGACTCAGACATCGCGGCCAATCACTGCCCTCGATCTAGTATTTCAAATTTGAATTGAGCGGGAACGGAATAAAAGCTTCTACAACGCTCACATGAGTTCTGGCCAGTGTCATAGCGGCTTTAGAACTATCTAACACAACAACACGGAAGATGTGAAGAGAAGAATCACGCTCGATGTCTGTGAAGTGAATAGAACGTGTTCCCTCATGCAGCTGCACCGAAGATCGCCGAATTCGGTGATTTTTCCGTCAATTTAACCGATATACTCCCTACTCATGGCCCGTGTACCATTCCGTTCCATCAGGGACCTCCACCCGAAGGACATTCTCACCCCTGACGATGTCTGAGCACTACCCAGAATCGATTCTTCAACACAAGCCCCATCTCATCCACCCTCGCGGCGAAGATGAGCAGATATCGACGAGATTTCGGTGTCTTCTATGGTAGCCCAAGGGACTCGAATGTGTTACCTGCTCAGAAATCCTCTCAACTTCGGGAGCCAATCATTCTTCAACGACTCTGAACAGAGACAACACGATAGGGAGCTCAACTGATCCCGAACATGATCGGAAACCCGATCCCTCTGATTCAATGAAGGGGAGCTGATCGCCCGACGTGGCCATTATAAACGGCCGGGTAATTCAATTGGACCACAAGAGCGATCACATCTTTTGGATGAGAGACGAGACACCACACGAGATCGAGAGACCACAACATCACACGACACACGCACGACACCAGACGAAGAGTGACAACACCTACACACGGATGAGAAGGGAAGTCACAGAAGAGAGTATGGGCAACAGGTGCAGCTCTACTACTGCGTACCGAGGATGACAACAGAAGCGTACTAAACGGAACTGGGAGCATCGGAGAGAACAAGTATGAGAGAGACCGAGGAGTCTGTAGAATAGCGAATGTACAAAGAAATACAGAGTATCGAAAGGCATGTCCTTCGTCTTTCTCAATCGAATGCTGTTCCGTCATCGACCTGGGAGAAAAGCATTTGATCTTGAATTCGATGCGACCCTGAAACGGGGTGGTCTGCTCTCAACATATCGTATTTATCATCACATCATCGGTGTTTCTGATTCTTCCAAGATGGTGGGCAGAGTCTCGTATTCTTCGCATCGGAGACGTCTGAGCCCGACCATCGCTCGAAGAAACTGATGGGCAGAGAGGGATCAGAGAACGGCGTGCCGCTCATGTTCCTCCACTGCGAGGCCAGTTTGTCGTGCAATTGAAGCCAGTGTGATTCCTCACGGTCTCTATTCGAACGTGAGCCTCACCCCGACTTGGTCTCACCTCTTTCCGGTCATGGTGTTTATGTTTCTCTTCGTCTAATCTATCACACGTGTAGCTAACGTGGGTTTTTTTTAGTCAATTAAGGTCACCGTTGGGCACCCCGCGCGTCAACCTTTGGCAGTTACTTCACTGTACGTGCGATTCTACTGGAAGGGGAGGTTTCAGGGGCCTCCGTGCGTAATGATCACCCTATCAACATTTGCGGCTGTCATCCCAGTCACCCCAGTCGCACTCTATCATCCTCCGACACATCCATCATCCATCCATCATATCATCATCCAGCCATCATCCATCCACAATATCGTCATCCAGCCTCATCATCATCGTACAACATAGACATCACTGCTTTATCTCACTTTCCTTGAACGTTCGCCAGCAGATCATCGAACGGTTTGTACAACTTGTCGTGATCCTTCACAAATTCCCTTCCCACCACGACCGGATGTGTCTTCATCTGAACGAGAGACTTCAAAAAGTGATTCTGTTGGGCGAAGCTGTGAGAGTACAAGCTCATGATGACGTTGGCCTCGTTCCATTGGATGTTCCCCACACCTCTCATGTGCTTCACCTGATGATGTCATCACGACATCACTTCACATCACACTCCACCTCTTGCACTTTGAGTTCGGATTGTGCGGCGAGTGCGATCATTTTGGAGAGCTGACCGGGAGCGTCTTTGACGGTGATGTTGATGGTGAAGAATCTGCCCAGGGATCGCATGCCGTACTCGTAGATCTGTCCCAGAGTGGACATGTCAATGTTGCCTCCACAGACGATGACACACACTCTCTCGTTGGGTTTCACCTGATACATTTAGAACTCAAGAGAGAAGAGGAGATAGAAGATAAGAAGTAGAGGAGAAGATAGAGAAGAAGAGAAGGGAGGAGATAAAGAAAAGAAGAAGAGAAGGGAGGAGATAAAGAAAAGAAGAAGAGAATAGAAGAGAAGAGGGGAAGAAAGAAAGGAGAAGAGGGGAAGAAAGAGAGGAGAAGGGGGGAGATAAAGAAAAGAAGAGGGGAAGAAAGAGAGGAGAGAAGATATAGAAGAGAAGGGATGCACCTGGACTTTCTTATGCAAGAGAGCGGCGAGACCTAAGCAACCGGCACCCTCACTGAGTGTCCTCGATGAACTCAACAAGTTGACGATGGTACTGACAGTCAAGGACATACATCTCATCCATTCCTATTCCACACGACATCGATGATCAATCGAAAGGATACGATGCGATCTCGTTCTCTGTGACGGATACGTACTCGTCCACTAGGTCTCTGAGGATGTTGCTGTGAACACCCCCCGGAATACGTACGTTCACACCGTCGGCGATGGTAGTCGTTCCCACGGGAATAACTCGGAACAATTCCGTCTTCTTGTAGTCCATCAGGGGTGCCACCACCTGTTTATTCCATCTACATCGTTGTAGATGGAATTTCTTCTCACCTCGCTCTGTACTCCGATGATTCGGATCTTCGGGTTGATGGTCTTCAGGTACGTCGCGATACCTGGTCGAGTTGAGAAATAAAATAGAATAAAAGATTTTATTTCGTTCTCACCTGCAATCATACCACCTCCACCTACGTTGACTAAGACAGTGTCCACGTTTGGAATGTCTTCTAATATCTCCTTCCCCATAGTGCCTTGTCCTGTTCCACGTCATCTCACTCGATGGTTGTAGACACACGCTCACCTTCTATCACGTCCACGTCGTTGAATGGTTTCACGTATAGCCATCCTCTCTCCTTACACAATTTATCCGCATATTCCGCACACTCTTCCAATGAATTTCCGATCTACACCCGTCAATACCTCCACCATCTACAACGAGCCCACCTTGTACACCTCGGCTCCGTATTTCCTCGTGTAATTCAATTTTCCGTCGGGGGCGTAGCTGGGGCAGACGATGGCACAGGGTAAACCCAACTTGTAAGCCACGAGGGCGACTCCTTGTGCGTGGTTGCCTGCAGAAGCAGCGATGAGTCCCTTCGGAGGTTCCGATCCCTCTAAGACACGGAGTACCATGTTACTCGAGCCTCGAATCTGCTAGGAGTGAGGGAGATGGCGGGTTGTAGACGGACCTTGAAAGACCCGGTCTGCTGGATGTTTTCTAATTTGAGGTAGAGTTGGCAGCCGCAGATCTCGGAGTAATATTTGTCGGGGTAGATGGGGGTGCGGAGGGTGTTCCCGCCAATTCTCTGCGATGATTCAGATGGTCTGACCCCTCGCAGTTTCTTCACCTCTGCCGCCTCTCGGATGCTGTCGGGTGTGATGTCCGTCATTTTTCTCGGAAGATAAGGTCGATATTTCTGTGAAATTTCCTTGTTGCCCGTCTGTTCGCAGGAAGTCCTGACGTTCCTGGGAAGTACCGAACTGCCTCTCGCTTGCATCTGCACCTTGTATCCTTCCTCTCTCAAAACGCTCGCTATCGTCTCCTGCTGCTCGAAACCTATCGCGCATACGTAATTACGTACTCTCACGTGACGTCACCCTTCGAGGTACACTGTACGATGACCCTGACGTGATAAGGACTGCTTCCACCCGTTCTGTCGAAAGTCACATCTTGCACGCTGACGCTGTGTGACCCCAACAGCTGCAGGAGAAGACTGACCGATTTCGTGTCGTCTTGGATCTGATTCTGTCACTTTTGTTTCTCTCGTGTCTTCACCTCTGTGTTGATGGTGAAGTAATGCCCGGATATTCCGAGACAGTAGCCCAGGATCGATTGGAAGCTGATGAAATCCATGTAACCACCCGTGAGAACTCCCACGATCTGTGAAGATGAGGTACTGTCGATCTACAACGATGTAGATGGACTGTACAGGTACCTTATCGTGTGGAGTGGTGATGATCTTTCTATGCCACAGGGCGGCGAAGACCAAGGCACCTCTGCCATCTGTCTGGGTGTGTGTGTATTCGAGACATCTCATGAAAGATATCGCAGCTTCGTCTTCTGTGATCTCGATCACTTGATCGACGTACCTGATACGTGTCAGAATTCTTCCGGATTTTTCCGGGCCCACTTTCGATTGAGTAGATTGGAGAGAGAGGACAAGTTGTAGATGGACTTTGGCATGGAGGAATAGTGCAGAGTGTACTCTCTGATGACGCGTGTGACCCACTGAGAAGTGTTCATGTCTTGGATGTCATCGACGATATCATAACTGTACGCGTCAGTTTCCCGCCAAATCTCCGGGAAATCTCACTCTGTTCCATTCAGAGTCGTCCTTACGAAATTCAAGATATTCTCCCGGGTGATGTGTCCGTCATTACTATCAGCACGGTGAGACAAGATCTCATCTACAACGACTCACTCTTCGTCCAATAGATTGAATAGAGACGGGAGGTTGGCATTGGGCACGATATTCGTCCTCCATCGGATGTTCATCACGTCAGGAAACAAACTCTCTACCTTGTCGCTCTTGCTCAATATCGTCTGCACCGAAGGTCTGACCCTCTGTTTCCGTGAATATTCCGGGAAATTTCTGAGAAAAGTAGGACTTCACCTTCATGTAGACGGAGACGGCAGTGATGGATAGACAGTCGAGAGGGGGGTTTCTTAAGGGTAAGAGGATGATGTCTGTGTCCGGTTGATCTTTGAGAATCTCGTCACCCGTTGTAGATAGACCCACCATGGCATACTATCACATGTGAGACATGCCGAAGATCAAGATGATGATGATCGTGCAGGTGATGTGACGATCGAGGACATGCGATGGCGATCGATCACGACTCACTTGAAACGTGTGTTCAGAATCGATGAAGATGTAATTGTTCTCTGTGGCATACTTTTGTGCAGATGAGAGACATTCCTCCATACCACCATCCACGACAACGATCTCCGTACCATTTCGAGTGCAGTTGTAGATCTACGAGAATTGAGACGAAAATCATCAATTTCTCGTTTCACCTGCACGACCTCAAACAGAGTGAACTGGTGACGAGTGCAGAAGAGAACTGATTTCATCTTGAAGGCGTCGATGGACATCATGCCGGTGGCATCGAGGTAAGGATCGGATGGACTCTTCATGACCTGCACGATGCCTTTCACTTCCCTGATGGATGAAATGAGATAGAGTCGCAGACAGATGAGGTTGTATTCACTTGAGAGGTGTCGTGAGGCGATCCTGTTGTTCGAGGTAATTGGAGATGATGATGCTGCAGACGGCCTTCGCGTGGGCGTCACCGTATCTCTTCACAAGAACGTGAGTCGTGTGAGAGAATCGTTTAAGGAATCACCTCCAGATTCAACATTTTTTGCCTAACTGTGCAACCAAATTCGTTGTCGAGAAGAACGTAACCGAACAGAGGTGAACCATATAAATACTCTCTTAGCAGCCTATAACACGTGAGATCGGGGGTTGACAATGATTTCACTTCGTCATCCGTTGGACTGTTCCGACATAATCTAATTGATTGTTATTCCACAGGACAGCGTGTTTGATTCCATCGAAGCCTGGAATGTGGCTGAAAAAATGAAGGATTGAAGTCTGGCGACTTTCTGATCAAGATTAGAAGACGACTCGACATCTACAGATGGCACCTTTTATGACTGTCATCTTCTATCTCTCCCGATGATACTGAGAAGACAACGTTCCTCCTTGTAACGCGAGTTTTCCATTTTGTAACCCGACGGACTACAACGTGAAAATATTCTCACTTTGTATCCACCTTTTCACACCTTTTTTCCACCGCTTCTAGCCTTAAGACAGTCTGGCCACTCTATCACTCTCCTCTTGTCCTCCATCTATGTGCAGTTGATGCGTCCTCCACTGGAGTCGCACAAACCCGAATATTCCACTGTGTGTCAAAAACACCAGGGTGAGTACTCAGCGGAGTACTCTGCTAGAGCCCCAGAAATGCCAACGGAAGCACCCAGGCAAAAGCGCTCACTGGTCATTTTGTTGGGTGAATCTCCAAGCTACACATTCGATTACGCAGCAACCACACAACTCCAGGGTGGCTTCCACGAAGATGCTGCACCGCTGACGAATGCAAACGGAGATCTTCATTGATGCACGTTTACTTCTTCTATCAGAGGTGGTCGTAACGATGGATCATGTCGATGTCTTTCGGGATGCATTGTCCAATCGATTTTGGATGGAATCGAGTGCGGTCTTTGTGTCACTTTGAAAGAGGACGTTTCCTCTCTTCTGGTAGACGGTTCGGCCGGGTTTGAGACTCGTCACTTCACTCTTCTCAACGGCCAGCATGTGAAGCTGTTACGATGAGTTTGCAATGTATCTTCACATCACCACACCTTCTCTCTCTCTGTGACAGGTTTTGAGCTCATTTCGTGATGCGATGTGTGTGACGTGATTGGAAATTGTGATGTGATCTCAATTTTTTTGCGCAAAAGGAGGACAACATGGGGACCTCCTTGAACTATCGTGGCCGTAAATCCATAGCAGATTTTGGCCCCATTCCTGAAGATGAACCGAGAGACAAGAGAAGGTTTCCTCTGTTTCCATTGATGGTCACCATCGTCGTTTTAGCGGTTGGACTCTTCTTCATCTCCTCGAGAGCCCTCCCTACTGTTGATGTCTTGGTCATTCACTCTCGCATTTGGACGGGTGTCACCGATAAAGACAATGCGGTGATCATCCATTTATTCGATCAACACTCTGACACCTTTCAGATCATCTGGGCCGAGGCCATGGCCGTACAAGATGGTAGGATCGTTGCAGTGGGAAAGAGTAAAGATTTGTCCAATCGCTATCACGCCAGACGCACCATCGATGGCTATTCCGATGGTCATCGCATGATCACCCCTGTGATTGCTTCGTTCATCATCCTTCCATCCACTCACATCATCTTCAGGGTTTCTCTGATTCACACGTGCACATGTTATTGGGTGGCTACGGTCTCACATCCGTTCAACTCAGAGACGCCTCCACGAAGGAGGAGTTCATCCGAAGAGTTGCCGACTACGCGAGAGACATCGCCAAGCCCGGTGAATGGATGATGGACGGAAGTTGGAACCACGAGTTGTGGGGAGGTGATCCATCACGATGAATTGATTTCATTTTAAACATCGACAGGAGAGCTACCCACACGCCACTGGATCGATGCGGTCACCCCAAATAACCCAGCCTTCCTCTGCAGATTAGACGGTCACATGTGCCTGGCTAACAGTCTGGCCCTGCGACTGGCCAACTTGACGAAAGACACCCCCGACGTAAGTCAGCATGCATTGTGATGTGATGTGTCTGATGGACACCGAAGGTGACCGGTGGAGTCATCGAGAGAGAGGCTGATGGTGAGCCCGCCGGTGTTCTGAAAGACAAGGCCATGGCTTACATCATGCCACTCGTTGGCGCCGAGGGAGGAATTATTCCGGAGAAATCGGATCAACAGAAAGATGCATCTCTCAGAGCTGCCATGAGGTGAAGACGATCGATGCACGATGTGATGACGTCATTAGTTACATGTCGTCGAACGGAATCACATCGGTCCATCACATGGGATCATGGGAAGACCTCCATGTGTTCGAGCGCTTCAATCACAGCGGTGAACTCTCCGTGCGGATTCACGCTGCGGTTCCCATGGAAACGTGGTCGAGATTGGCCGACAGGGTCAAGGCTGGAGGAAGAGGTCAGTGTAGTGAAAGAACGATAGAGGATGACACGTCGCAGGCAACCGTTGGTTGAGCCTGGGAAGCCTGAAAGCATTCACCGATGGTGAGGATGAGAGAAATAAAACGAAATCAATCGAATTGAAACAGGTTCTTTTGGATCGCAGACGGCTCTCATGTTCGATCCTTATTTAGATTCGGCGGGAAACAGCAGTCAGAATCGAGGTGAGAAGATTGCAGACCCACTGTCGACGCTCGATGGTCGACATTTCTGACGAACGTAGGTATCTCTGTGGATGGTGAAGACATGCTCAGGAGCTGCATGTTGTCTGCCGATGCGGAGCACCTTCAGAGCTCAGTTCATGCTATCGGTGATCGAGCGAACGACATCTTACTCACCATCAGAGAAGAGATGGACGTCAAGAACGGTCCCAGGGATAGAAGGTGAGGGAGATGGCGAGATGTCACTGAAAACTCGTGGAGATTTCGCATCGAACACGCACAAGCCCTACGTACCTCCGACGTACCTCGATTCGCGCGCAATCAGATCATCGCATCGATGCAACCGTATCACCTCATGGACGGTACGTAACTTCACTTTTCTTACGTGTTTAAATATGTAATGGAGAATTGATGGGAAAGCAGATGGAGTCTGGTTGGACCGGCTCATCGGACCCAGCCGAGCCAAGCGACAGTTTCCCTTCCGCGAGATGATCGACATGGGCATCACCTTGGCCTTCGGTTCCGATTGGTTCGTTGCCCCGGCAACGCCGATCGAAGGTATCTACGGTGCAGTCACGAGGTGATCTCCATCACGATCTGATCGCGATCATCATCATCAGAGCGTGCGCGATCTGATAATCATCTGACGATCGACATAGGAGAACACTTGATGGAAGTCATCCTGATGGCTGGACTCCATCTCAGAAGATCACTGTGGATGAAGCGCTGATGGCTTACACGTACAATCCAAACTATGCCATCTACCAGGAACACAGCAGGGTAATCGTGTCTCACGATCGGTGATGAAAAATGACTCCCGCAGGGGAGGATCGTGGAGGGACAGATGGCAGATTTTGTCTTGTTATCAGAGGACCTGACGGCCATTCCAACGGCAGACATACACACCGCGAAAGTGTTGGAGACATTTGTAGAAGGTCGCTCCGTATTCAAACGATCTTGACGATGCAAACTTGATGTGAATAAAACAAACTGTTCTGACTTGTGAGGTACTTGTGCAAGGTGAAGATATTGCACACCACATGTGGCTGACTCGTTCTTGGTGTGTCCTTTGTCGTGACGAGCGAAAGAGGAATGTCATACTGCGAGGAAATGGACGGGACATGTTGGAAGGAGCGTCTACCTCTTCTTCGATTCGCGTGCTGAGGCGAAGGTTCCGTGTGCTCTACAGAGCGAGAATATTCTCTCAGACGGCATTCTTTACCGATCCCACTCTTCAGCATGAGATCCGTCTTGTTCATCGCTCTCGTCGCCTTTGCCTTGGCTGACCTTCCCGCCGCACCTGAATCCGTGAGTTGCATCTTTGGACGATGTGATATGCTAAAGATTACAGTTCCGATTGGTATACAAGACCAAGCCCATGGACGGAGGATCCACGAGAATCATTAGCGTGCTCAGAGACAGTGAGCAACAGATCCAGCTGAAGGTGAGAATGTGATCCGATGTATCATTCGATGCTCACACGACGTATAGACTGACGTCTTCAACTTCGCTTCCACTCTGATCAACGTCTTATCTGCCACCACTGTCGATCGTTACGGAGGAAAATGCAACCAGTACCAAAGCTTCGCCCCCCTCGTGCTCCAACCTCTTTACACTGTCAAGCCAGACGCCGTCGTTCAGAACTCTACCTGCACCTCCTTAGACGGATCGATCACCCAAGGTAATCAACTACTTGATGTGGATGCATCATGAACCATCTCCACAGTCTCTTGTTACGATGGAACCTTCTGGGGAACTTCATCATGGGCCAGAGTCTGCTTCGATCAGCGTACCTCCGATGCCCGTCTTGCCTGCGCCACCGTTGGCAACCCTGGTCCCGGCAGCCCCGACGTGTACGTCATCCATCGTATCAATCATCATCATCCATCATCTGCTCGTCTTGCCACGAACCCTTCTCATATCTTTTTAGTATCACCATCGTGAGCTTGAACGCTGAGAAGCCTGAGGCTGGAGAGTTCCTTCAAACTTGCTATTAAGTGGTTCTTTATTACTATATAAACAACTTTTGTCGAATATCTCTCATCATGACAGAAGACAATGAAGGTGTTGACTGATAGACGATGACGATGATCCATAGAAACATTAGTACTTTAAACTCGAAATATTTATTGCGTATCGTGGTTGTTCTTCTTGCTGTTGAATGACTTTCCAAATAACAAACTATCACTGAAAGGTGACCAGACAAAGTCCAACATCGTAGAAGCGCACAACCATCCTGCCGCCTCGATCCATCTGCGAGAGGTTCAGCCTCTATCGGATCTCATGATGTAGCTTTCACCTCTGTGTCATGACCCCGGTCGTGCGTGAAGCCCATCTGTAGTGCCAGCTGAAAGCCTCTTCATCTTTTCTGTGGTTTCTGGCGGCAAAATGTAACCAAAGGAACCTCACTGAAGACAATTGACCTGCTCAAGCGTCACCATTTGCGCGGGAACATTTTGGCGGGAAATTTTCACCTGAGACGATGAAGAGGGTACTGCACAGGGAGGTGAGGGCGAAGGAGGTACCTCGCTTCGATGAAGATTCCAGGAAAATATTGACGAACCACGTGATCACACCCAGTGTGAAGACGATGTGGAAGAGAAACTTGTTGTACAGTCTCATCATAATGAAACCCAAATACAGCACTACAATTGCAAATAGCCAACTCTGGCACGTCTGATAACCTGATGGACGTCAACCCGTGAAATTTCATCGGAATCTCACCTTGTACAAGTAGAGACAACCAGATGAATGTTCTGACGACGTGGAAGGAGACACCAGCGATCGTTGTAGACGGCTCGGTGTTCGATTTGCCCACCGGAAAAGAAAAGTCTTGTTTCTCTTTCTCGTACCAGAAATCTTCCAGTAAATTTCCCTTCAACCAAGCGTCTGAAAATTCAAAGAATTCTCTCTGAGATTTCTTGCGGTCGGGGCGGGGGTTGAACAACTGTGGGAGGTCACGTGATGGAGAGATTTCGATGGAATTCTCACGACAGGAGCGAATAGGAAGCAGACTACGGTGACGGTCAAGTAGAAGACAGGTAGAACATTAGCCATTGCTGACGCACTCAACAATAATCCTGAATCATTTGAGTGACATAACCATCTACAACCTGCCAGAAAAGAAGTGGACGAAAGATTGAGAAAGTAAGAAATAAAAAGAATAAAATCAGTTTCGAAGAACGAAAACGAAGAATGAAGAGGAGAATGAATGTGACGATGATTGAGAGAGGAGTACGGTACGTACCGACTATCAGACAGGTGATCGTCTGGAAGGCGGGGTGGAAGTGTGATTTTGCGTAAGATCCGTAGATTTCAGTGTACGTCTCGTGATGATTGCCAAGGTTACGCCCCGTCCTGCGATAGCGAGCGTTACCATGGAAGAGACTGTCACTGAAAATATCTCAGTCGTTGTAGATGGAACATTCAAAGAAATGACCTGAAGGCGCAGTGTTTCGTCTGAGACTGGAAGACGTGAAAGATGACAGACAATGGCAGATCCTAAATCGATTTTAATTTCCGATTTTAATTCGATTATCGATTTTCTTCAAGTATGATTACGATAAAATGATTCAAAGTATGACTGTGATCATATTGCTATAATTAGCTTTCTATCATGAATATAGATCACATGGTCTATTCATCATACATATGTGATGCGACATAAATAGAACTCACCTCGAAGAAAGAAAAGAGTCCATCAAAGAGTCCACGGTTGATGATGGTCTCCATGGCCAGCGGTGACACACTCACCCAACCCAAGACAAAGACACTGAGTGGATCCACTACTTCCACCTTGTTCGTTCCGTTTCCATAGAAGAAGAGAGACAAGAAGACGAGCAGCATGGAAGAGAGGTAGATGTGTGTCGTGTGGACCAACAGTGAGTTGGTGAGAAAATATCCCACGGAAGAATAGAACACCATGAATTGTTCCGGCAGACCTGGTGGAGGGTCGGGAAATTTCGCGGAAATTTCGACTCACTGAGGCGAGACATCATCTCGAAGAGGTCACGTGATCTGAAGATGGATGCTGCACCCTCTGATATCTTGGTCTCAAATTTGGTCACCCCAGTCATGTTGGTTTCCCGCCCTTTTTGTACTCTGCATACCTGACCCATTCAGCTTCGTGGTACGCGAGATTTCGCGGAGATTTCTCACCCCTTCGACGTGAGAAACGGATTCCCTGCGGTTTTTCACTTCGAAACCTGCGAAAATATCTTCGCTGAGGTTGATCTTGGCCGAGGCCTGTTGATTCATTTCAGTACATGTCCATCTACAACCAGCCAGCCATCACCTTGCTCAGTCCTACTGAGAGGGCCCATCCTGCATCGAATACATCTGGATGGCCGTAATGCATCCTCACCTGAACGATTTTTAATCTCCTCGTTGTAGATGGAGGCGACGAGGCGTACGGTACGTACCTGCATGAAGGTGTACAGCCTCTGAGAGATCGAATTGAATGTCATCTCTTGTTCGGCGTGAAATTTTCCGACCAAGCTGAGTTTTTCCGTGAAGACAGATTCGGAGAAACCGACGATGCGGTGATCAGGGATGCTGGGGGAGGGTCAGGAGTGGCGGGTTGTAGATGGAGTCGACCCACTCTTTCTTCATGCCGAGTTTCTCTAGGACCAATGGGAGCTTGAGGCATTCACCACTGAAAGCGTCTTGGTTGCAGTCGAGAGCTAAATTTTCCGTGAATTTTCTGTGGCAGGTTGTAGATACTCACTCTGTATGACGTCACCCGTCGCGAACATGAGAGCATTCCTCTGGTTGGCAGCCTTTCCTTGCGTCCCTGCCACCAGCAGAGGATATCTGAAGATAAATCAATTTCAATCATCTCATCTACAACGAGGATATGTTCACCTCCTGGGTAACACGAGAGAAGGCGTTGTAGATCGAAGTAAGATGGAAGCGTAAGACCTCGTGGGGTCCAGGGTGTCCAAATCTTTCAAGTTGAAACGTTCGGATAAATGATCGGATAAATCTCGGATCTGTGTGGATCGATCTCGATCTGCATCCATCTCCCAGTTGATGACGATCTGTTATGATGTCATGGTGAGATGTCGTCGATCGACTGACCTCCAAGCGAGGGAAGAGCTTCATCATCACGTCGAAATCTCCACGAAATTTCTGGTGGTGGAGGGTGAAAGTCTGGTGAGCCAAGAGGACTTGATGTTTCTTTGAAATTTCCGTCGAATTTCCGTCGAATTTCGTGTTGTAGACGGTCGAACACAGAGCCACCAGCGCGTCACCGTAAGAGTGAGCGCCACGTATCGTACGTATGACTGTCTACAACGAGTGAGTTTCATTTCAACGAAAACAATGACATCACCTGACTGCGATAGGACACCCACAGACGTAATTCTAGCCACAGCTTCTCTTCTTTTTCACGAAAACTTCTAAAGTCTCCACGAGCGAACGCGTTCTTCATCACCGTGGATACGGTACGTAGAGTACGCTCGGAGAAATTGTCCCATTCTTCCGGATAAACTCTTCGAAGGTGATCGATCTGTTGCGTCAGCTCGTCGGGACAGTCGGGAGCTGATCTACATGAGAACAAATCTCAAGAACCAAACAATAAAATAGAATAAAAGGTCACCGATGAGTGTCTCGTCGAAGCAGGGGACGATGGTGGAAACACAAGGCACGTCCTCCCAGGCCGGAAATTTTCCTTCTTTCTTCCGGCTCACCGAACGCTTCCAGAAGAGGATCGTCTCCCTGGCAACCGTGGAGAATCCGTGGGAATTGAGATCGATGTCTCCATTGGGAGCCGTCAAGATGCTCACTTGTACATCGTTGATGTGATCGTAGCTTCTCAATTGGGTCACGTACCACATCCACAGCTTCCGCATGTCTTCCCTCCTCTCCCTGCCATCACGTCATCTACAACGTTGTAGTCGATCACCCACCGTTCGTCGCAGAAATATCCGCACATGTTCTCGATGTTCTCCTGCAAGTCAAGCGTTGTAGATCGGTTGGTGCGTAATCCTCTGTCCCAAGCTCCCAGGAAGAATCCATACAAAACGGAAGTTACGGAAAAACTGACACCGGCAACGAACAAGCAAGAGAGCAGAACAGAGAGAGTGAGACCCCAATGGCCGATCGTACAGATCCACAATAGATCTGTCCCACGTCAACAGAAATTTCGTGGAATCGGATGAATCGATTCACCCGAATTGGGACCGCCGTTGCCGGTGAGAACGTCGACGATTTTCCCGCCAGAATTCCGCAGCAGCTTCGATACGAGGTCGTTCGCCTCCTTATCTAACGAGCAAGTGTCTCTGTATCGAATCGAATGCAGGGTGGGGCAAACGAGGTAGAGTTGTAAGAGGGTACACAGCGTCAGGCAGAGAGGAATGAAGAACCAGCGCGAGAGGCGAGAGGAGAAGCTGGAGCGGGTGCCGGCCCCTCGATGATCCTGACGTGGATGTCACGTGACGAACGGAATTGGGACGAAATTGAGACTCACCTTGGTGCGTCCGGATACCATGGGAAGGGATGATGGAGCTGCGATGGAGAAGAGAGAGGAGATCAATCTCAGCCCCCAGTACAGCGAGGAATACTCTCGGAATGTTCCGTAGGCTAGGGTAGAGAAGAGGGAGAAGAAGTACAAGAGCAGCCTGACCCTGGGAAACCTCTTTGGCAGGGTGGAAGAGTAGAGGATATCACAGTAGACACGGCGTGTGTACATCTCCAGCAACTGTACGGGTCAGAAATTTCCGTGAAAGTGAGGGGGGGTACCTCACGACAGGCCATGAAGAGGGTGTCGACGATCGTGAATGTCGACAAGACGGTGAGGAGGAACGTGAGAAAATCAGTGGAAATTTCGTTGCCCTGCTGGTGATTGTATCGATACAAAGAGACGGATAATAAAAAAGCTGAGGGGAGTCAATCGTCCGTCTACAACGAGCCACTCACAAAACCACTGTATATCCAATATGCCCAAGAAATTTCTGAGAAGAAGCCAGACGACCGAGAAACCAGAAGGTTCCAAGAAAAGTTTTCGCGGTTTTCCCGCCAAATCGAACAGGGACCACCAGCTGATGTCGTCATAGTTAGTCGGTCGTTGTAGATCCAACAGTGACATCATGCCCGTCGTTATTTCTGCCTCTTGCAGGGCACTGTTAGGGTGAGTTACTGTGAAGATGCTTGCGAGATATTCTCACCACAGGGAAGAAGGTACGTCTGGGCAGGTGATCGTGAGGTCGTGTAGAACGTGTGGCCGAACAGAAGAGGCGTTCAAAATTGCATCACGTGATTGAGAGGATGATAGATGGTTGGCTTCCCTCCAACACTGTCGAAATCTGTCAATAGATGATATGGCATGATATAAAAACTGAAAGTGGCGGGACAGTAACAATAAAATAGAATAAAAGTCGGTTTAAAATGGAACATCTCACTTGGTAGCCATCCATCAACCTAGAATGATAGCACAGAAGATTCGATACAAGAGTGGAGCCGTCTCTAGTGCCTTCGATGAGTCTCTGTCTCATCAGATTCCACTGCACTGTCCAGTGGTCCTTCTTCCTCTTATCCCAAGGCTGAACGCATTTGAAGTCCTTCCTGCGGACGATACGTCCCATGGGAGAGCGGGAACACGTGGGTTGGCGGGGGCTCTTGTGTTGGCTGATGCCTTGTTGGACGAGGTGATAGAGTTGATGCACTTTGTGGGGAGAATGAGATAGACACTCGACGAGGGAGACGATGGTGCGGTATGTGACGATCTCTTCGAAGGTATTGAGAAGCACCTGTGTGAGATGTCATTCACATGCAATGCAGCGAGGAGATTGTATGAGAAATAGATCACCTCCTCGTCGCTGGTGAGATCGATTGGCGCATCGCTGTGGACATAGATATCTGGTAGCCCATTTGGACCGAATATTACCGGAAAGAGAGACGTGTGAGGTTCACTCTCCATTTGTCTACTCAAAGAATTAGAGAAATTAGAGCATGTTCCAATGCCGTCCATTTTGTGTGTCAAAAACATCACGGTCAATGTTCAAAGTCTACTCACGTGGGTAGGAGGCTATGTTTGGATTGTGATTCATGATACATTAAAATAAGAGAGCGTAGTGTCTGTGAGCATTTTCAGTTGGCAATCTGATCATCTTCTAACATGAGAGTGACAACAGCAACGGCTGTTCCTGACTCGAAAACACACGAACTTCATTCATAACATACAGACTCGCTCGAGAATCAGATCGCATTTCAAACTCACTTCGTTCGTATAGTTATAGGTGATGCTGGTGATAAATGCGTGTAGCCCTTCTCGAATGAAGAGCCAGCTTGTACTCCGACTTCCGGTTGTGCGTTTCCCTTTGAATTATTTTCGAGCCGAAATATCAAATAGTCTCCGGCTCCAGCCCAAGCTCACCCCAACACGAACATATGGATGATTGTCCATCCAGATACAGGGCAATGTCTACCAAAGTACCCAAACGAGTCGTGTAGGGAGATACTACGAGATAAGACAGCGCCACAACAGGATATTGACTTCTGTTAGAAACTTCTTCGTTGAGATCTTGATAGTGTCGAGCGCTAGTGGCTAATTATCGCA
The DNA here is from genome assembly GCA_003024175.1 of Planoprotostelium fungivorum. Lineage (NCBI taxonomy): Eukaryota > Evosea > Variosea > Cavosteliida > Cavosteliaceae > Planoprotostelium > Planoprotostelium fungivorum. The sequence continues at coordinate 23,997 of MDYQ01000160.1, read as the reverse complement.
ACAACGCTGTCGCAAGGGTGTCATTTGTAGTTGTGTGGCATCATCAAACACAGATCAAAGATCAGAGACATGATTCCTTGTCAGGGCGCCATCAGCTCAGAACATCTTCTGCTGAATTCAAATCCAGTCCAGGTGCGACAATAAGACGATCTAGGATTCGTGGTTTATGATACACCAGGCATCCACTACCAGAGTTTCCTCTCCTGACGTTACGAGAGACAATCAGAACGACGATTACGTGTCCAGATGGTTATACAAAGAAGAAGAATTGAAGAGGACCCTGCCATTGACGTTCGCTCTTCTCAACTCCAGAGGAGCTCACGGTTGGGCATCTTTGATCGGTAACATTAGGATCAAAGAGAGAGCGAGAGGTATCCATCCATCAACATCCGATCGGAAGGTTCTAATGTAGTCAGGTGGGGTCACAGGAGACACAGGAGACACACGAACGTCGTGCGACAGTTTCGTCGAATTATACATTCCCCTCAGTACATCGGAGGACGTCTTCAAGAGATACAGGTCAGCTACACGANCAACTCCAGAGGAGCTCACGGTTGGGCATCTTTGATCGGTAACATTAGGATCAAAGAGAGAGCGAGAGGTATCCATCCATCAACATCCGATCGGAACACGAGGTTCTAATGTAGTCAGGTGGGGTCACAGGAGACACAGGAGACACACGAACGTCGTGCGATAGTTTCGTCGAATTATACATTCCCCTCAGTACATCGGAGGACGTCTTCAAGAGATACAGGTCAGCTGCACAAACCAATGTCATCATCGAATGACATCATTAAGACTCTTCGAGACGGACCGAATCCGTTTCGGAAAAGTGTTAGAGGATCTCGATGCCCTCGCTGCCGACATCGCCTACCGTCATTGTGGAAGGGATGCCAATGAGAAATACACCATCGTGACCGCAGGTGATAGACACCTCTCATCCGACTCCATCTCACTCCTACAGGTGTCGATCGTCTGAACATCTTGGGTCACGTGACAAAATCATGTGATGTGTGTCTGAGAGGATCTGTCGTTCTCGTCGGTACCACGTCCATGGAGGTATCGACTCTCTCATTAGAAGACGAATCTGAGTCATACGCAGGTGCATCTGCTCATCCTCACGAAGAAAGGAGAGGAACCTGAGAATCTGTTGTCACAGACCACCTTCACCATGGTCTGTCGAGATCAGAAGACATACAAGGGGGCGAAGGTCTCCACCTTACAGATCGTCACGGATTACGACAAGTGAGTCATCTGATGATCTTCCTGTTGATATCTATATATCCATTCAAAGAGATGATATATATGTATGAACGACGATCATCCCATTCCAACATCAGATGATCTCCTCTCGTCATCTTTCATCATCTGATGTTTTTGATGACCCTCTTTAGATGGGCGAGCGCGCAAGCACAGAAGAGAAGAGACAGAAGAGCCGAGTCCGCCAAGGTAGATCTACGTACCGCTCCTCCACGATCAGGTAACATCATGATGACATCACGATCTCCATCTACAACGCCTCAACCTCACAGACGAAATCGAAGAGATCCACAGATTCTTCCTCGGAAGTTCCTCGGTAACACCGACCTCCGAGGTGATTCCGATCACGTGACCTCAGATATCGACATCTTATAGTTGGTACCCATGAGCTCCACCGTGGTTCAAACCATCGAAGTCATGCACGGACAGGTGAGTCATCGTCGACGTTCTATGGTCGACATTCTTTCAGGAGAGAAACGTCCACAACAAGATCTTCGGCGGCCACCTCATGAGGCTCGCCTTCGAACTGGCTTCCATCAGCGCTTACCAAGTGAGCTATTGTCGACGTTCTCTATGTCGACATCGATTAGACCACCACTGTGTACCCCGTCTTGCGTGCCATGGATGACGTTCGGTTCTATAGTCCGGTCGAAATCGGCTCCATATTGAATTTGAAGAGCTCGGTGCAAATGATCGAGACACAGAAGAGGTTGGTCTATGTGACGGTCGTGGCCGAGATGACTGTGACGAGTCTCTTGGAGAAACCGAAAAAAATCACGAACGAGTTTCACTTTGTCTTCCTGTGTGATCGATTGACGCCGGTGAGATGATGATGACGATCGTGAAGATGGCAAGGAGATGATGTTGATGATGATGGCAGCTACCGACTGTCATGCCCAATAGTTATACGGAAGTCATGGAGTACATCAACAGGAAGAGAAGAGCGGCTTCTATTGCGAATGATTATGTCGATAAAGAATGAACGGATCGATCGCAGACGTTCTTCACAAATGCATCTCATCATCAACGATTACATCATCGGCTCAGCTTACAAATATAAAACCTTCGAGATATAGAATCGATTTTATATCTCATTGATTCTGTTCTCCTTTGGCTTTCCTCTCTGCTGCATCCAATTTCTTGATGACTTTGGCTGGATTGCCTGCGACTACCACATAAGATGGCACATCCTTCGTCACAACACTTCCAGCGCCAACGGTCACCTGTGAGTCGTTGAGACACGATCATCAAGTGAGTGTGTGTCACTCACACCGTCACCGATCTTTACACCGGGTAAGATGACGACATTACCTCCAACCCAAACGTTGTTCCCGATCTACTCAGACATCAGGTGGACGTCGATTGGATGATGATTGATGCGTTCACCGTGATGGGGAATCCAAGTTCTCTGCAGTTGACGGGGTCACCTCTCTCGAAGGGGTCTACAGGGTGAGTGGCGCTGTAGATGGCTACGTTGGGAGCGAAGAAGCATTGCTTACCGATGGTCACCTACGAAGCGATCAGAGGGTAAGATGGATGAGTTGTCGTACTTTGTTAACATCGAGAATGGTGCAGTTGAAGTTGAGGAATGTGTGTTCACCAATGGTGATGTTGTTTCCCTGCCTTTTGTCATACAATCTATCGTCAGGTGAAAGATAACTCACATAATCACAATAGAAGGGTGGTTCCAAACCGCAATCTTCTCCTTGGTTGGGAATCAGATCTTTGAATATCTTCGCCCTCTCTTCTGTTGCATCCGGTGAGCTGGTGTTGAGGCGGTGCATCAGACGTCTAGCTCTCAATCTACCTTCGACTAACTCGGCATCTCCTGCATAATACGGCTCGCCGGCCAACATGAGCTCTTTCTCTGTTCTTTGTGTCATCTTGATGGAAGATCTATGAGATGTCTGATGGTGTAGGTGCAAGTTGCTGCCACGCGGAAAATCTTCTAAAGTCACGTGACTCGGGCCATATGCTTGTCGGTGTGCGTGTCAATAAACAGGGTCTATAGAATATGGAGTGGAGGTCACCCTGGGATCGTTCAACCAAATCTATCAGTCACAACAGTAACAATCGTCGTTGTAACGACAAAGGTGGTCACCAAGTGGGAGACATAGAAAGAGGAACATCTCACGAGAAGCAACTCGATCATTGATCTCTTGATGAGCGACGGTGAAAAGGTAATAGTTCGTTGGGGTATTGGATTAAATTTCCAGTGTCCCCTTTCGGCTTACTATTTTTGCAGCTTGAGATAGAACAGTTGCCCTCAATAAGATGACAGCGATGTTGACACAGGCTAATCTGACCGCTCGCTTGGAAGGCTCAGTAAAGGTCGACCTCACTGGTTTCAATTCCATCATGTTAGATCTCTTTCGGATGATTCAAGCTCAGGACACAAAGATCAATGGATTAGTCGCAGCTCTGAACAGCAATAAAACGGAAGCCAGAATGGAAGAGCTATTGAAGGTGAAGGTGTCGATGTCTGTGATGGAGCTCATTTCTACAGGCGTCAGAGGAGAAACAGAAAGGTCTGTGGGCGACCAACCACACAAGATTGAACGATATCGAGCAACGCGTGGCAACAAGGGAGACGCCACGACCTTCAGCAGATTTCATCGAGATGAGAGAGTCCTTCGACACTATTCTGGCAGAACACAAAAGGCAATTGAGTTTATCAGAATCTCGTTTGGTCCGATTAGAGAATGAGTTACATGGGGTCAAATCAATTGCAGAGGAGGCGTTCAACAATTCGTCTCATGCTGTGAAAGATACACAACAATTGACGGCTCAAATGTTGAAGCACGTGTGTGGCCTGCATTACTGAGATGACACTGATTCAGTCAGGATCAAGAGATCAACCGACTGCACACGATGAATCAGATATCTTCTACCGAAATGGCCAATGTGGCTGCAGACATGAAGCATCTCACATCGTCAGTATCCAAAAAGATGGACGAACCTCGTGTTATCCAATTACTGCGAGAGTTAGAGGAGGTGAGATAACAGTTACGCACCGTGCAAAGCCGGTGACACTTTTCAATCAGATCATGAACGATCGATTAGTCGAGATGCACGACGTCTTGAATCAAACCCACTTTAGTATGAAAATGAAAGACTTGAGTCTCGAAAAAGAATTGAAGAAAATGGAACAGGCAGTGACGGGTTTAGCCAACGATGAAGGAACTCTTGTTGGAAGGAGTCACGTCCGGTGCTTACTCTGCGACCGTGTGAAGGGAAAGGTGATTTTGTCGTCGGGTCATGCAGTGCGCAGCACCTGATCATCGTCATCAGATCACAGGAGCAGGTGGATTAGAAGTCTCAGGCAATCACTTTCACCCGGAAGCTTCCTCACCCAACTTGGGAAAGAGTACAACGCTGATCGGTGAGACATCATGAGAGGGTCATCGTGACGGCAGGTGGTTGATGATCGTCTCAGGTTCAGACGGAAAAGTGTTCAAAGGGAGAGATTGGTCGCAGAGTCCACCACCAGCAGTGGACAATAATACCTTTGGCACTCGGCGATCGCCCAGCACGTCTAAATCGCCTTCACTGTCCGCCACAGCTCGTGTTCGAACGTCCAGTTCACGACACAGTTGACTGTTTCTGTATAAAAGATTGTGAGTGACATCCTCTGTGTCTCGTCCGTCAAGACGAGACAAGCTCGAGAGGTGAAATAGGCACCATCAATTTGCATAGACGACCTGCATTCGTCGATTGATTTGAAGACCATCTGCATTCAACCACGAAAGCCATCATTCCGTGAATTGGTTCGCGCACACAAAATGATGATGCTCCCTACAACTCGCAATCCCATCGCCGTCACACATTTCGCTCCGGAAGAGATGAGGTCTCACAATTCGAACACTCGACAGAAAGGCAAGTTTGTGTGCAGGAGGAGGGATGTCGTCTTTCTCTTGGCCGTATTCTTCGTCGTCACCCTCTTCTACATCGAGACCAGAGCCATCCAAACGGAGACACCCAATACTCCTCTGGTGGGCAATAGATCATTCTGATTTAGAATCGTAATGACATGAAAACCAGCCTCCGAAGAAGAGACCTCACATTATAGATCCCGACCGACCGAATCAGGATACAGACAAGCCAGTGCCGAGAACTCGAGATGTCGAAGAGGGAGATTCAAAATCTCCAATTATCGATCGAAAACCCACAGAGCAGGTGCTAATGCCTCGTGACGAACCCAACCCTTCTACATATCACCGACTATGTTGGATTACGATCTGATGACTCATGCAGGAGAGAAAACAATGGCGGGAGAAGAGGATCAGCCAAGCGAAGGAGAGCGACTGCCCGTTAAAGAAAATCACTCGAGATTACAAGACTCAACCGGTCGTCAATCTATACAGTGGCGTGAGCTCTTCCATCCGCAGCAATACCCATCTTCACATGACAATCATGTCATCACACGAACACATCAATCACCTCATTAATATCACATTACATTACATCACCACAAACACATCATCGTCACACCTTCCATTCAACTCCTCCAGTGGGGAGACTGTGACATTCCCTGCGTCGGCAGCGGCGACAGCTCTCACATCGACATCGGCTCCGGCGCAAGTCAGTGCACGAAATCTGTCAGCAAGACGATGGAGAACGTTGGAGAAAGCTACGGAGACGACTCACGCATGATGGGAAACACGAAATTAGACGCAGACGTCACCATGCAGTACTTCAGCTGGGCCGAATATAATTTCATGCGACCCATGCAGAAGAAGGTGAAAAAAAGGCGGGGAACGGGGATTGAAACGTGGGCAGGTGGAGAAATCGATGGCTGTTGCCATGATATCGAATTGCGGTCCCGCCTTCCGTCTACAATACATCAAAGATCTACAAGCTGCCGGCGTCACAGTCGACACCTTTGGATCCTGCTACGGTCACCAGGTGAATTCTCGATGAAATTTCGCGTGGATCTCACGGACACAAGAAGTCCAACGACAACGTTGGTGATCGTCTGAATTCGAAGATATCGATGATCGGTGGTTACAAGTTTGTCATGTCCTTTGAAAATTCAGAGACAGAAGATTACGTCACGGAGAAGTTATTTGGGCCTTACGTCTCAGGTTCGGTTCCGGGTGACGAAACTCTCTTTTGGGACGATGGAGCTGACGTGGGACAGTGTACCACGGTGCGCCGAATGGGAAGATCTTTGGTATGGACAAATCCATGTTGTTCGTGAACGATTACAAGTGAGTCGGTCACACATGCCGTATCATCACGGTTACGATCATGTTGCCATCATCATCAGATTGCCTTTTTCATCATCAGATCAGATCATCATCACGAACGAACCAGACGTCACAGATCAAATCTGATCCACCTGTAGATCCCCCGCCGAGCTTGCCAAACTGATAAAGTATCTCGACTCCAACGACACGGCGTATTCAGAGTACGTCCGATGGAAAGAAGAAGGACCCGACCAGAGATGGATCTCTTTCATCGACCTATCCATCGTTCACTCTGCCTGCCGATTCTGCATTCGGTCGGCAGACATCGACAGGTGACATCCATCCTCTTTATTTCGAATTTGAATCATCTGTGGAGACTCACGACGGTGCAGGAAGCAAGTGGGGGAGGTCATTACGGGCCCTTACTCGGATGAAAACATCGATCAAGCCATTCTGAACGAAGGAAGAGACACCACACGTGTGTAGATGAATCTCTTGCGTTCGTTGTGTGTGGAGGCTGATGAGGGACAGTGTTCAAAGTGAGAGAGAGGGGAACGTTCTACCTGAGGTGGTTTTACGTAAGAAAGGGAGACGGTGTTTTGTCCCAGTTACGCAAGCTCATCCTACAAAGGTATGGTAACCATCATCATCATCATTACCTGACTCGAAGACAGATATGCCGACGCAAAACCCTCCGTGGGTGAGATCTTCTCCATCTACAAACTGTGGGATAGAAAGAAGACACCCATCACAGAAGACGATGAGGTACACGATCGTAACGACGATCAGACTGACCTCTCATCAGCTGAACCTGCTGGCTGAAGAGACAGAATTAGAAGTCATATTCACACGTCCCGCCTCTCTCGATCGAGCTTCTTACACAGAGTGGTACTACAAGAAGCACGGGTTGACCTTACCTGCAGATTGGAAGCCTCACTAATAGATGAAATGGTTCTGTAGATTGTGTGTCTGTGGGTTGGACGTGTTGGATTGTGGAGACGGATCGTTCTCTTTCGTGTTGGACCATCATCGAGTATGGAGGGTAGATGTGTACTCTGTGGTGGTTTCTTGATCATGTCTTTTCGTGGGGGGTCATGATCGACTGATCCGTCTCCCCTCCCTTCCAGAGTCAGATTTGTATCCTCTACCCGACTGAGCGTCTTCCTTTATCACCTGAGCCTTTCTCGGCCAATTTCACCGTAATAGACAAGAGGATCCATCATCCAGGCGCCATATGTTCAACTGACAAGCCTGACGATTAAATTTCTCATCGTGACGTATCTCAGGCAACCGTCGGCGCTGAGCTCGAGGAGCTCACTTCCTCTTCTGTTTCGGCTGGGACTCCACCAGAGGGAGAAGCAGCATTCTCCTTCCTCTCTTTCGATCCAAAGGTTTTCCTAAAAAAACATCACTTACAGAGCTTCTGTGTCACTCTGTGAAGGTAAGGATCGCAAGACAGGCAGGCCATAAACGCGCAGCGGGAACACGATCTGTTTGACGACTGGCTCATTCTGACCGGCTGACTCATTCGATGCACGTTAGAGGCGATTCTCTGAAGAACAGAGGTGAGAGACTCATGCTGATCTGTCGACTGAGTCATACAGATCCGTATCTGGTTGCGTTCGAGAATGGAGATGTCAGAGATCCTTACAACTGGCCGTTGTGGAGGAAACTCTATGCGACGGTTGGTATAGTCGCCATCAGCTTCTCTACATGCGTGGCCTCGGGCACATTTAGTGGGGCAGCAGAAGCAGTCCAGACAGAGTTTGGAGTGTCCTCTATTGCGACGACGATGGTGACGGCTCTGTTTCTATTGGGCTACGCATTCGGGCCACTCTTTATGTCACCACTCAGCAATCGTTATGGACGGAAACCGATCTATCTCATCACGTGGGGACTCTTTGTTCTGTTTCAGGTGAGTCACAAACACAAGTTTGCGAGAGTCATACATACACATCATATCATATGTTGATTTGACATGAAATCAGATTCCTTTGGCTTTAGCACCGAATTATGCAACTCTCCTTATCTTTCAAATCCTGGCGGGAGTAATCTCTTCTGTACCTCTAGTCAATACGAGTGGAAGCATCGAAGACATCTTCAATTCTCTCGACAGCTCGTGGCCTTTCGTCTTCCAAGGCGCCGCAGGTGAAGCCTCCCCCTCCTTCACTTCGATGACATTAATTCAATGTTAGCATGCATCGGACCTTCTGTTGGTGCTCCCATCTCGGCTTACATCTGCTTGTCTCTCGGCTGGCGTTGGATCTTTTGGATACAGATGATCTTCTTGGGTCTCATCTTCCTCTTCCTCCTCAGCATGCCCGAGACCAGCGCCGAGAAACTGCTGAAAGACATGGCCGACCGTAAGAATAGAGAGACAAATTCCAACCTGTATCACAACGGAAAGAAGGAAGTACCCCTGTGGATGGCCATCCGCTTCTCATGCACTACACCATTCAAGTGATGATGCACACGATCGTGACATCGTGTATCTGACGATCCACACAGACTCTTATTCTCGGACCACGTCTTAGCTTTAGCTTCTTTCGTGAGAGCTTACGATCTCGGCGTGCAATATCTCTTCTTAGAGTCTTACCTCTTTGTCTTTGGTGACAATTACGATTGGGACATTGGAAAGACATACAGCATGCAGTGGTTTCTCGTTTTCAGTCGAGCCATACCTATAGCTCTCTTCCCCATACAACATCGAATCTATTCCAATAGGGCTCAGAAACTGGGCGGCGTGGAGATTCCAGAAGACAGGTGAAACTCGACGAGATTTCGCCATCTCACGGATCCAGACTACTCTGGGCCATACCTTCCACCGTCGTCCTACCCATCGGTGAGATCGATCATGATGCATGTGCGATGATCTAAATTCGACAAGGTTTATTTTGGTTTGCATGGACTTCTTATCCTTCGGTCTCTTGGGTCGCTCCCGCCCTGGCTGGTATACCCATCGGTATCGCCAACACGATCATAGACGTACGTGTATTTTATTCTGATTTATTCTGACCGTTGTAGATTGCCATGACCAACTACATCGGTGACATCTACACGATCCAGGCACCTACGGCCAACGCAGCATCCACCTTTTGTTATTCCGTGGCATCGTTTGCCCTGCCCGTCGCGGGCACTTATGTCTATCCCGCGATGAATTACCGCTGGGCGGGAACTCTGTTGGCTTTCATCGCCTGTGGTATTCCCATCGTCACTGTGGTAAGCATCATCCACCATCGACATCAGCATCATGTCCACCACCATCACCAACCATCACCATCATGGAGACTGATGGATTGTAGTATTTCTTCTGGAAGGGTGGAGAGATCCGACAGAGGAGAGAACTGAAAGAAGGCAAGAGGTCATCACGGCTAGAACTCTTTGTCCTTGGATTAGGCATCACGAACCAAGAAGAGAAGGACGAGGAGCGAGCGAAAGAGGAAGGAGAGGCAGAAACGAACCATGTTGTTGTACCATCAGAATCGATCGAAATAAACGAGTGAGCTGTAGACGGTGTTTGTGAACTACCGTCGGGAGAGAGACACGTGTTCTTGTTGGTTCTCTCTGAGAGGAATCCTACATGGAATGTCAATCGCCACATTCAACGTCTTGATTCATTTTCAATTAGCACCCATAATACAGTCGCGCTCGAAAAAAAATAGGTTGACGTCACAATTGCGTACCGGCTTCTCAGGTGCACGACACGGTGTCGTGATATTGGGGAGGTGAAGCGTCGAGCTGCACCACGGTCAAAGTTGTTGAAACTTAATTGAAGTTGGTCCCTCCCCCATCAGTAAATCGAATAGCCTTTTATCGCTTCGTATCACAGGTGTTTTTGTGCGGTCTTCACTCTGGGGTGGAGGCGAATTGTCTTTGAAGTTTTACATGCATCATCATCAACCATTGATTGAAGAAGTGTGATCATAGCAACCTCGTGTAAGAAGCTGATGCACAAAATGAAGCGACCAAAACGGGAGAAAGATTTGGATGAGAATTCGATTGTGCGCCTCCTTGTGTCAGCACCTATTAATAGGAGTTCGAGAGGTTCTACGTATTTTAGACAGTCGAGTGATTGGAAGCCACGACATCCATGGACTCTTTCGTCAGATGGGCCTGATGGAGAGGCTTGCTGAGGCACAATCGTCCAAGCTTGTCTGCCAGACCTCTCATCATCCAGATCGAGAGATGAAAGGGTTGAAGAACATTATGGAGTCGGTGCATCAAGTGTAATGGTACGGGAGACGAGAGAGAGAAAAGTTATAAAGACACAGATTTATGTGTAGGGTGTTCGGTCGCCTCTTGAAAAACCCACGCGACATAACGTGGGGAAAATCCGGCAAACGAAATTTAAAGTCGATGCACCCAATCTGTCAATAGTCAGCACACACTCCATCATCCCATCCATCTCACCAAACGGTAGGTCCTCCGTTGCTTACGTGTGGCACTCGAACATCCTCCGGCGGATCTGAAAGAAGGTCAGTTTAAGACATCGTGCATGTTGAACTCACGTCGAGTGCGAATGACATGCGTAGGATGTTCAGACCCAGCGTGGAAAGTTTTGATATCATTTCAAAGAAGAATCTCAATCAAAGGAAAGTCGTCGTGATGGACGTTGGTCTCGGACGTGAAGTTCAACCTCTTAACGGATGAGCTTGGTGTTGGCACTCAAAGACTTCTGGGCGACGGGCTTGGCGTTGGCGCGGGTAGAGGGCTCCTCCACGTCAAAGATGCGCCAGAAGCGGATGGTCTCATCGGCGGCACCGGTAACGATGGTCTTTCCATCGGGGGACTGAGACATGTGGAGGATTCTCTGGTCGTGACCCTTGAGATCGGCGATCTTGACGAGGGAGGGGTACTTCCAGACGGAGAGCTGGTTGTGGGCGAAGCCGTGGCCAGAGACGATCTCCTTGCATGCGGGATTCTTCGACCACTGGAGGGAAGACACTTGAGATCCGGTGTCGATGGTGTTGACGCACTGGCCATTGTTGGTGTTCCAGAATCGGATGGTGCGGTCAGAGCTGCCACCTCCGGTGGCGAGGAGCTCGCGCTGGAAGGGAGCCCAGGCGAGGGCCTTGACGGAGGCGGTGTGGTCGTTGAAGGTGAACTTGGGGGCAGAGGTGTTGACGTCAAAGATGTTCACGATGTTGTCGTTGCCTCCGGAAGCGAGCTGGAGTCCATCATCGGACCACTTGAGTCCGCAGACCTGATGGAAGATGAGAAACGGATAACAGATAACAGAAGGCGTTGTAGATCACCTCCTGGGTGTGGAACTGCAGAGAAGAAACCAAGTGGTTCTGGATGCGGACATCGTGGTGGTGGATGTTGGTGTCTCTGGAGCCAGAGGACAGAACGTGCTGGTTCCATGAGAGAGCACCGACGCGAGCAGCGTGACCTCTCAGAGTGCGGAGGGACTTGCAGGACTCGGCGTCCCAGAGCTGGACACAGCCATCGTTGGTTCCGACGGCGAGGTGTCTGCCCTCGGCGGTCCACTGGACGGAGGTGATGTTGTTGGTGCCCTCGGTGGTCATCAGCTCGACGATGCTGGCGGTGGAGGCGTTCCACAGGTAGGCGGTGTTGCCGAGACCGATGGCGAGGACGTTGGAGGAGCTCCAGTCCAAGAGGTTGAGGTAGTAGTCGTCAACAAGACCTGGGGCATCGAGAGTTCTCTCAGGATTGGCAGGGATGTGACGAACTGTTTTCTTGTTAGCGGGTTTAGATGAAGATGAGGAGTATAAGACGGTGTTAGAGTTGATGTGATCGCGAGGGGCGGGTGCCTTGTTCTTGAAGGCGAGGACTTTGGAAGACTTGAGCTTTCCGTCGAAGAGTCCCTCGTCTAACTGGTTTCTGTACTCATCTGACTCAACAGAGTTGGGGTTGGCGTTCTCCTTTGAGAGGCTGTAGCTAGAGATGTCAACGTTCATGGCAGAACGGTTAGGGATGAAACGGCAGGAAGAGTATTCCATTTTGGTTGTTTAGAAGATTTAGAAGGGAGGTGTGGTTGTTCGAAAGCGATGCTTGTGAGAACTGATTTTTTCTCCTCGCATTGCCGAAAATTTTGAATGTCAATTTTTGGCGCGAAAGTGAGTAACGGTCATCTTTTCAAGTGGAATCATTTACAATGCGAAATAAAATGTCATTTTGTCTCTTTTATCGCTGGCGACGCATCAATCGCTCCGCCAAACATGACGAAGGGGAAGGATGACGATGCACCTCCCGGGTCTGAGCCCAATCCTCTGAGATCGATGAAAGATCAACAAGCTGATGCGTTATATGCTCAAACGTGAGGAGATTTTCGAGTGATGGGAACTAATCGTCGTCCATCAGCGTTAGGATCTTTCTAGTCGTTGGATTCTACTTCTTTATTTCGATAGCTCTAGTCTTCCTCAACAAGAACATTATGTCCGTTGATTTCCCATTCCCTCTATTTGTTACGTGGTATCAACTCGTAGTTGCTCTCGTTATTGTAGGTATCTTGGGACATCTTGGAAAGAGGTGAGAGGCGATAATACAAGGTATCACTCATCTATAATCAGTTATCCTATGCTATCCATCATTCCTCCCCTCGAATTCAATGTTGTTATCGCCCAGAAGGTGATATGATGGAGTCGCAGCCATGATAATCTCATCCATATCAGGTTCTGCCCCTTGCAGTAGTCTTTGTTGGAATGGTTGCATTCAACAATCTCTGCCTCGCCAACGTTGAAGTCACTTTCTACCAAGTGAGTTCACATCTATCATCTCTATCACCCTCCACCTCACTCACCGACGTCAACAGGTCGTCCGCAGTCTCACCATCGTGTTCACCATCATCTTCACCTTCACCATTTTGGGCCAATCGACATCGATGGCCACCATTCAGGCATCCGCCATTGTCGTCCTCGGTTTCTTCGTTGGATCTTACGGCGAAGTCAACTTCTCATGGGCCGGTGTCATCTACGGAGTCACATCATCTGCCTTCGTATCCCTCTATGGAATCTACGTCAAGAAGGTGCACCCCCACCATCATCGACATCTCACCATCTCATCCTCTAAAGGTCATGTCCGCCGTCAACGGTGACCAGTGGAGACTCTTGATCTACAACACTGGAATCTCCATCGTCCTCATGCTGCCCACCCTGTGGCTCATGGGTGAAGCCTCCGAGCTCTCGTCGAATCCAAAATTCTACGAATTGAGCAACTGGATCGGCATGACTGTGACCGGCATCTTTGGGTGACTCACACATCACATCATCATCATCATGTTGATCCGACGCAGGTTCCTCATCAACATCGCGGTCTTCTTACAGATCAAATACACTTCGCCCCTGACGAACAACATCTCGGGAACTCTAAAGGCATGCCTCCAGACTCTCTTTGCCATGATCTGGTATCAGAACGAAGTCTCATCCATGGTGAGATCTCTCATCGAAAGACGACCGCTTCACCATCATCGACATCATCGTCTTAACCTCTGTTGCAGGCGGCCCTGGGTATCTTTCTCGTTATCGCTGGATCCGCTTATTACTCTCAAGTCAAGTACAGCGAGATGAAGAAGAACACCGAGCCAACTCTGCCCACAACAAATCCCTCCAACAGGAATTAAATGTCGATAAATGCACCTCTTCTTCCTTTGCCTTTCGCTTCCCGACCATTGTATCTGGGATGTCTTAAGAAAAAGGAGATGACCGAATGTGTGCGAACGTGTGGTCTCTCGGGGAGGATGTCTTCATCGGAAGATCATGCGGTCTGCATCTCGTGTGGTCGGATGGACGTCAGGCCACACCCCAGTGTGTTCGTTCACGAGCACCGTCACATCTTCACGATAGGCCCTCGTGGTCCAAAACCGAACGCAGAACGTTATCCAACACGAACGCGCCCGTCAGAGCCCTCACAAAAGCGTAGACAATCTTCGATTTAGAAGGGCAAAAAACTCCTATTTGGACTTAAGGCGGAGGGTTCCACACCTTGTGGTGCATGGAATATGTGTGTGAGCGCGATTTCGAGGAAATTCGAGGTGAACCAAGCTCGAGTTGGATTTTCCTGCCCCTTCCGAAGACGAGAAGGTTAAAGACGGTCGTGAGAACAACACACGCACGGAGACATCATCACGAGAACGAACGAAAGTCGATTAGAAGACGGATCAACATGAGCAGGTGAAGGGGGGCGAGCGGATGTGCGGGGGATTCTGATTGAGGAGTGTAGGTTCATAGCACTATTGGAGAGGCGGAACTTGACGAAGCTGCATCAATTTGCGAGCGAGGAGCACAATGGTGAGCGGCATACATAACGATTGAGAAAGAAACGTTAAAATGTGTAGACGACGATTTGTGCCAGTTCTTCCACGTAGAAGACTGGCTTTCCGTCGCAAGGAACGTATCCTCTACTGAATTGACGCCGAGAAGAAGAAGGTGAATACAAATATCTTTTACCCCTATCATTCATACACACAAAACACTTTCTAACACATCGACAGCCCCAGCCAGAGACAGAGAAAGGGTGAGACCATCGATCGAGATTGACATGACATCCACATCTTCCTCTTCCACCATCTTCCAGCAACTGGTATTGACCTCTGTATCAGCTTCCGTTCTATCATTCACCGATAGATACTGGGGAGAACTCGATGACACTGGTATCCTGACACAAATCTTTTCATATGTAGACGAGGACACATTATTCAGGTCGGTTCCATCCGTCTTCGACTTTCCTTCTCACCATGACCCAGGAGTGTCCCTCGAGTCAACATGCTGTTCTACAATGCAGTTCACTGCTCAACGAAGCTGTGGAAGAGCAAGTTGAACAGCCTCTTTGCAGAGGGAAACATTTCTTATGACGATCGATACTCTAACGTCAACTTTGGTGATGTCGATCAAGAGGGTGAGTCTCGTCTCATTTTGCATCTTCTCACATCGTCTCAGATTGTCTGTGGTTGGTAGACCGCCTGGCCGATAAAGACAACAAGGACTGTCTACATCACATCATGTCCAGACCCAAGGCGGGAGCTGTGAGTCCGAACTCAAACTTATCCATCGAGGAGATGGAAGACTTAGAAACTCTGTATCTCTCATCACGACCCCCACCCAGCGTGTGAGTTTGCACAAGCTAGACGAAAGTTTTATTGACGTTCTACAGCGTTGTAGATGCCAGGTTCATGACGAAAGAACAAGTGTCGTGTCTCTTCTGGAGGCAGTACTACTGGAAGCTCTCGTCACAGGTCATCCATCTACAGCGTTTCATTCGATTGAAACGCCACAGGTACAATCGTGTCACTTTGGACTCATCGTGGCGACACAGTACCCTTACGTGGCTAAAAATAGCAAAGAGCTGTCTTTCGAGGCTCATGAGGTCCTTGTTGTAGACGGCATCGCCAAGAAGGAAGGCTGGTGGACGGCCGAAGATCAAGAGGGTAACAGGGGCCAGGTGAGAGACTAAACCCTAAACCCAGACTTTGATCTGAAAATTTGCGTAGATTCCGTCGAACTACGTCGTCTTGCTGGAAGACGTAAAGTGGAAGGGAGTTCAATTTCCATCGCACGGCCTGGCCAGGTCCGTCTACAACGCTTCATCGCGATGAAACTCACAGAGACAGGTACATGGGCATAGACATACCAAAGAAGAGGTTCAGACAGAGTCTATACGTTCCACCGAGAGATGATGATGACGACAGCGATTGGGACGATGATGAGATGACGGAAGAATCGATGCAAGACACATACGAGGGATCGTTCTATGAAGAAGTAGAGGAGAGGGAGGAATCTGATGTCTTTGAATACGAAGACACCAACGAGGAAGTTCAACATCCTTTCAATGTGAGATGATGTAATTCTATCATGTTTCGATCTGTTTTCATCTATTTTAATCTGTTTTATTTCATATCGCATTCTTTTCAAACTGGATGGATACTCTATATGTCTCTGGTGCTGATGAGGTATCAGATTCACGATAACATTGACACACGAGTCAAAGTGTGCACGTGATGTATTCTACACGACCATGAGATGTGTACAGATAACGAGTCCTTCGAAATAAAATGAGAGGTAGAGAGCTGAGCTCGAGCTCACTCGAAAGGTCGTTCAACTTCTTATCGTGTGTAACCAATGACACCCAAAACGCCGACGGTTTCAAATAAAGTGTGTTTTTTAAACGATCGCCCCACACCCACATCGCAAGTGATATGGAGGACCCCATCGACGTCGAGCTGCGCGTCGTTCGGTCGAGGAGCGCAGAGAATCAGAGGGTGTGTCTACCACGCATACGAGAATGTAATACAGATCAGGATGGTGGACTGATCTCTCCCTTCAATTCGGAGATCTATCCCATCACTATAGCACCAAACTCTTTAGAATCGAATTTGTTAGGTGTCTCGACGAGGTATGATGATGCATGCGATCGAACTATTCCTTAGAATCACAGCGAGTACTATAACCAAAGAAATGTACCAGAAGGTCTATCCGTCAGATACAATATCCATGGACGACCATATCTAGTCGGGTGTGTCTCTCCTGTACTGTCCATTTCAACTGAACATCTTCGAAGAGAGGACATCGATACACGAGAATACATCGCAGCTGCACAGGAGCACAACAACAAATACCTCAGCATGAGTGCCACGAAAGATCAGGTGACGATCAGTGACCCATCAGAATCAACTGATGTAGACCAGCTGGGTGAACATTTTGGAAACGCCATCTATATCTATTTCTCCTTCATCGAATATCTGATGTGGTGCAATCTCGTACTTGTATTCATCGGTGAGGCCGTTCATCATCACCTCTCTCCTGATGATGATCTGTGCAGGTCTCGTGAGTTTCAGTTATCATGCCGTTCATGATGGTCTCGTCTATTCGACCGCATTGAAGTTCAGCACCATCGCCCTCTTGTGGAGAAATGGAGTCGTAAGCACTTACACGGGTGAGAGTCGAACGGTTTGGCAAGGAACAACTATCGCTGGTATTGCATTGTTCATCGTGATGGGGTGATATGACGTGTGATGATGGATGATGGATTTTGACATTAGGACAGACCGATGTTCCATCTGATCGTGAGGAGAAGCTATCGGAAACAGAACCGAATCGACAAGATGATGGGGGGCGATCGAGATGATTACATCCAGGTGATGACCATCATGTCGTTCTTCATCTCAACAGAATATTGACGCGGAGGATAGGAAAACGCACACATCCATATGTCAACTCGAATCGCCTTACGTTTCTTGTCTTATTTCCTCGTCCTCATCTTGGTTGGAGTTACGGGAGGAATCACGTTCGGTATCGTCCTTGTCTATGTCAACTCTCCCAGTGAAGATAGATATCCATGGGCTTCACCTCTCATCGGAGTCATCTACGCTCTCATCAATCAGGTGAGACGATGGATCTAATGTCCATGAGTTGAAGAGAATAGTTGTGGAGGAGAATCTGTTTATCTCTCACGAGATTAGAGAAGCATCGAACATGGACGGCTTATCGGTGAGATACGATGATGATGATTTGATGATGATTGACACGGACAGACGAAATAATGTCATCAAGTTTTTTCTTTTGGAGATGGCCAACATCATCATCCTCTATACGTTACGTTACATCGTCACTGTGGATTATCTCAGCGTCTTCCGCTTCAACTTCTTTGGGGTTCAAGATGAGAATTTAAACAAGTGCACCATCAACGAGACCGCCGAACAATTCTTGTCCATGCTTCTGAGCGAACTCTTCGTATCCTCTATCTATCGTTCTCTCACGTTTCCTCCTTGACATCACATCAGATCGGTAATGCATTAGAGATCGTGACGCCTCTCGGGTGGCGTATTCTGAGATACGGCTCGAGGATGGACAACGAAGCTGGAGACAACGACGCTCTCCTCAGTTTCGATCTCGCTACGGAATATCTCGAGCTGTTTTACAGACAGTTCATCATCGCATTGTCTTTCACATTGGTGCCACTGATCGGTATCTTGGGGATACTCCTTCACGGTATCCATTACGGTTGTGCGAAATACAAACTTCTGTACCTGATGAAGCCGCCACCGAGGTGAGTTGATTCTACACCTCATTGAATCCATTATCATCACTTCCCCATCTGATCGACGTCTGAAACAGATCGGAGGGCTCGATGAAGGGCTTCACCACCTTCTTCGTTCTCATCGTGGCCGTCTTGTCCATCGCCATGTTCCCGAGAGGTAGTGCATGGATCCTGCTGGGCTTCGATTTCGGGTCACACTGCAAGGCTCTTGGGTGGTAAAAGAATGTACTTTGAAACATTGTAACGACTTTTATTGTCTTCTATACTACTGGTCTCTACTTGGAGATGAAACCCAAGTTGGATTCACTGTATCCTTCACCCTTTCTCTTGTTGATCAGCTGACCGAAAGAGGCTCTGAGACATGATGTGAGTGGAAGATGGACGCACGTGGAGATGATGTCACCTGATGCTGAATCCGGACTTGTAGATGGATGACTTCTCGTGGACGTCGTGGAGGGCCTCGTCGGTGGTGTATCTCTCAAAGACAACAATCTGTGGGAGAATGAATAAATGTTGAAGTGGAAAGATGGTTCTACCTCTTCGGGGTCTCTCAGATTCTTGAGAACGGCGTAAGAGAGGGCATCTGGTGACTTTTCGACCTGAACGATTTAATCTCTTTCCAGATGTGATTTCGGGGCGATTACCTCTTTGGTGAGTTCGTCGAGGCGCTCGAGGACAAACTCTCTTTGTTCGGTGCGGAGAGTTGTGAGCCAGATGAATCGGGCATCGTTGAGTCCGGCCTTTGAGACGAAACCAGAGACCACTTCGTAGACGTGTGTTTCGGGTGCCTGCGTGAATGTATCTTTGAATTGTGCGACGGCCTGCAAACGTCAATTAGACGCAGATATATGACGTCATTCTTTACCTGCTGGAGAGCTGGGTCGGACGAGTGAGCCTGAAGAGCTTCTACGGAGGCGTATCTGTTGACTCTCAGCTCCATACAATTCGACGTGTTACTCACTGTTCGAAAGCGTACAAGTTGTTGTCATCTGAGTTGTCTGATTGGAACCAGTAGTAAGACAGCGATCCACTCTCTTCCTTCACCTTTGGTATCAGTTGGGCGAGCTGATCTTTGACCTGATATGCGTGTCACATCACTGGACAAACACCCTCTTTACCTTCTGTTGGTCCTCGGGAGTGTTAATGTGAAGTGTAGCGAGAACGACTGTGTTGGGCATGTTGGCTTGTATAGTTGAAGAATGTTGAGTCGACGCTGCCGTGTCTGAGGTGTCGACCAACTTGCGAGTTTTCTTCAAAAATCACGCATCGCAATGAAAGGCTCATGTCTGATGAAGCTGTTAGACTTACCCCCTTCCATGAGTGAACTATGGACACCGACTGGATGGCCACGAGAAGAGAAACGGTGACCGATCAGGGGGAGATGAGGTGGCGTGCGACATTGACACTTCTACAACGATTTGTTGTCCAGCAGTTTTCGTCAGACGGAAGAGGCGACATCATGAGCGAAAACGCTTTAGAACTCCTCAGGTGAATGAAGGTCTTCATATAACGGTGCGAGGACTGAGAGAAGACTTCAGGAGCGCAGTACAGAGAGGATACATAGATGAAGTGAAGAAGGGAGCCAACAGTAATAACATCCTTAAACCGAACGACCTCGGGGATAATCTATTCCGTAAGCCGAGACAGAACGATAAGGACTGAACAAAGACATATAGACATCGCTAGTGGATCGGGCAGATTGGAAGTGTTACAACACCTCTTTACGATCAAAGGATCAGAGAAAGCCGTGAACAGCACTAACAACATTGGTGAATACATAACATCCGAAACGTCAATCCGATGGCTGAAGACAATTACAGGAGACACACCACTTCACAAGGCGGCATTCAGAGGATATTCGGAAGTCATACAGGTGAGAATCGCTCGTCATTCATCTCGATTGACATCGACAGCTCTTGTTGAAGAATAAAGCAGAGCCCACAAAGAAGAACAAATTCGGGCAGACACCGCGCGATGTCTCTCGCGATGATGAGATCAGACATCTGTTCCCGGGTGGTAATCAAGGTGAGACCTGCATCTTTGTACGTCATTGTGATTCCATCCAGAAGAAGATCAAGATGATACAGTCATTCAAACGGGTATCGTCGCCGACGATGACGAATAAAAACATGTAACACATCTGCGTCACGATGATGATGCACCTCGTCTCCATGAAGATTCTCAGCTGCTACTCAATCTCTTCATCGATGAAAACATAGAAGGACCATCGGACAGTAAGAGGCTGCCTATGGTTTCGCCTTCATAGGCCCCCGTCTGTGTGGTCGTCGTTAAGTCAAACCGCTACATAGGCCAACAGAGTGCAAATCTTTATGATAACACCGCTGCCCTCTTATTTTAAGACACCGTCATCCCTATGTCCCTCTGTCTTCAGCTTCCGCAGCAGTGATCCACCACGAAACATGTCAGGGACAGCTTCCTTTGGTAGACATTGGGCAGGAAGCAGCGACCGTGGCGACTCTTTCTGGAATAAAGAGCCTTAGGATGGTGTACGCCACGACCGATAGAAGATGTAGGAAGACAAGTTGCATGGAGCTCCTGTCCTGATCGTGTCAGACTAGAGGAGTTTTCTGGAAGTTTTCACTTCCCAGCGCCTGGTTTTATCTTGGGCCCCTCCAGATGGTGAGCCGATGCTGAACACATTCGAGTGAGCAACACACAGAGAGACAGGCAGGAAGAAAACGTATGGCCTGTCGATTACCATCATGAAACGAGAACACGGGACAAGCATGAAGACACGACGACGAGAAGAAGCGCACGATGAACGAGGCGGACACGCCGTAGACGATGAGATGAACGTCAGATCGATGGACGGAGAAGATCGAGAGGACGGAATATACCGACAGACACCGATTGGAGGAGACAGGACCAGCACCATGGCTGTGTTCCAAGGAGGGCAACAGAAGCGTTTACGAAAGACGGAACTGAGCCCGACCGTGAGAACAGGCATTAGAGAGGACCGAGTCACCTACAGGAATAGAAGAAAAGAATACATGTACAGTTTTGTATCGTCGTCCATCTTCTTTTGTATCATCGTCTTCCTTATATCGACAGTGACGCTGTATGAGAGACGACGAGAGTTGATCTGACGGTGCTACGATTCTTTCATCCAGGAGTGGATGAGATGACACCAGAGAGGAAGTACGCCAAAGACACATGGTGACCGTCGTGCCTGAGCGAGGAATGGAGAGGAACGACAAGAGGTCAAGCGACACTAGCACCGGATGAAATGTGAGGTCTGAACAATATTTGCATCCACCACTCCATGGACAGATCACGCACAAATCAATTCTTCACAAACAACACCAGTTCAAATGTACAATTTATCGAGCCATCTTCGGTCCCGCCCGCTTCTCCCACTCTTCATCAGCTCTAAATTCCTCAGCCGCCCTCTCATAGTCGTAACGGCTCTCTTCTAAATAAAACTGCGCCTCGCTCTCAGAGTGACACTTGAACTCCCTCTGAAACTTTCTGATGAGACGTCTCATCTCTGCCTTCTTCTCATCCATCTCCGACTTTTCATCGGGATCCTCGATGTCTTGACCATGGAAGGGGATGAGGAGGTGTCCGCGCGTGTAGAGCTCGGCGTCTCGGTTGACTTTGTTGACGGAACGAAGATCTTCCGGCTATAGAGGTGAGTCGGTGTCACAGGTGATGACAAGATGGATGATTAGACCGTGGTGATGTGATGATGGAATCTGGTATTCACCTTGACTTTGTAACGTATAGAGAGTCCTAAGAGGGTGTCCGTCTTCTTTACGTGATGACGTAAGAAGGACCTTCCTCCTAGAGAGATGACATTCTTGTCCACCTTCCAGCGTCAATCTCATCTGCAATGATTATGATGCATCTCACCTTGATGTTGGCAGCTCTGACCGATTTGTCTGAAATATCTTGTCTCGGAGGTAAAGAGGGGCCACTGAGAAAGAAAGTTGCATCGGCGATCTCATTCGTTTCGACATCCTCAAAATCGATCAACTTTTCGCTCGATGGAAGGGGAGTCCTTGTCTCAGGTGATGGAATTGGTTGACTCGGTTGAGTGGCTGGAAGATAACGTGCCATCAACTCTTGGTACTTCAAAATGTTTCTCGTGGTGATCTTGTATGATATCAGATGAGATGTTGATGCATTCGACAGACCTTGCACTCGAGGTGAGGACCTTTGGAGCATGGAGGGGCATCGGGGGCAGTCTGCTCGCAGCACCTCCAAGTAGGAATGAGCTTGACCTTGGTGTAGACACCACTGTGGAAACAACAGCCATTGTCGTGGTTGGCTTCGGGGTTGTAGAACCTCTGACACCTACATTATCATGTCAGAGGGCGATGGTTCACGTCGCAGGGCGTCACCTCTTACACTTGAGACGGCCGTCTTGGGGCAACTGACCTTCATTTCCTCGATTGGGTGCAGCATCGCTCACGTGAAGTTGAGGATACATGGGTCCAGAATGAGTCGCGGGAGGAGGACCATTCACGACTTGAACGCCAGTGGGGCCCATACTTTGGGTTTTAGACATTGTCGAAATGGTTCACATCGTGATTCACCTGTATATCTCTTGGTATGGAGGGGGTGGTACGTCAGGAATGGTGGTGGGCACCAACGAATAGCCCAACAATGGTCGGGGTAGATAAGAGGGGTGAGGTGTGATGAACTGACTGAAACTGGCGTGCCCAAACATATTCTTTAGAGGGTGATGTGATTGTGTGCTGTTTGTGATGCAGCTCGTGAATGGAGGGGTCAGGACACGAAGCAGTTGTAAAATGACCCCGAAATTGCCTCAGGATTTCCTTTTTTGTCACCATGTGGAGCTCATCATGACTGTGACAGTGGCCAAGCATTCACGTCTGAGATTGAGGCATGTCTGACGACTTTCTGTGAGTCACTGCCACAAAGTTCATCCCTCATCCGTATCCTTGAGCTACATTCACACTTCCTTGAAAGGTCACCCAAAGACGTTACAGAGGAGAGGCTCTCTTAACGTTAAGAACCGACGACAGTTGACCATGGAAGGCGTGGGATATATGTGGAAAATATGCTTCTACAAATGATCTGTCGTTCATTCACACGCGCGAGATATTTCACATCGGGCCAGACGGAACAGCAACGAACATGATGGAGCCTATAGAAAACTTAGATCTAGACTCTTGGAGCCTTGACGAACTACTTCGCCCTCTATCCGAATGGAAACCCGAGAAAGATCGTATGTTCGAGACATTTCTCGTGGCCGGGCTGTCTGGCGACAGAAAGCCTAAGGCTAACACGACACCATCACTTCCCTCCGAGATCATCTACAGTCATCCCGCCAAACACGAGTGAGAGTGCATTACGATCAAATGCCGTCTGTTGATCGTCTTCAGTCTCACTACATCGACTCTCATGGCATACTTGTTTCCTGATTCCAAAGTACCCATCGACAGTGTCGATAAGACTCAATCAATGACCGACATCAACACTGTCCTCTTCTGGCAGACTTCAGCTCTTGTGGGTGTAGAACACAGCTTCGTTCTCCAACTGGGAAAGTGAGTCGAGTCAACATTAC